>JACFYI010003588.1:948353-964972 GCA_014898755.1 Handroanthus guayacan | reverse complement strand
ATTGTGAAAAGGAAATGGGGAATAATGTTGCGCCATTGGATAATCATTTGCCTTGCCAAGTAGTAGATTTTTGATGAATATGTTCTAGGGTTTGTTCGATCACCTGTTGGGAAAGTACGTGATCCTCGGGATTGTGTTTCAGGGGAAAGGGGTTTCTGTTTTTACTCATGGGATAGGATGACGTTATAAATGCACCGGTAATGACACATGAAGCTCAAGTGATTATTCTAATTGGAAGCTGAAATATTTTTCCTATAGTTTATTATTATGTTGTGTTATTAATTTTATTGTGTTACAAAAGAAGTTTTCCAACACCAATTGCATGTTCTTGTCCTTGGAATTTGTAGGTTAATTATGTGACTCATACCCTGTGATCAACAAGATTTGTCAATGTTCTATAATAAATTTTGTACATGGGAAATTTTTAGTTGAAGTTGGGATTTCTAGGAAGAAGTTGGGAAAAATTTTCAAAGTTGAAAGTGTTGAGATAAAATAGTTGAGAAAGAATTTGGGAGTTTTAAGGGGTTTTGAGGTTTTGGAAATAGAAATTGAAAGAAGACATGCGGACATTTGGTAAATCAGTAGGGTCTGTGCTAGTCTTTTTAGTCATCATACATAAACCGGGATAAGAGAGATTCGGAGATTCCCATGTTGCAAAGATATGGCAAACTCTATCCACAATATATTTGAAAATTGCCGTTTTGTTTCTAGTGTTCCAAGCTAGCATACTGAGATGCAAACTCTTATGGCTACACCCTTTGAATCCCAAAACATCCTTAAGACATTCATTTGTATTTCAGTCAATATTTTTGTTAAAATAAATAGAATCCCACACTCCGGAGAAAATCTAGCCTAGTTTTGAAACTTTCTAAGGCAAGAAGCAATCGTTTCAGCATCACCCTTTGAAGCCCTACAGTACAAGGTTATTAATGGATCAGATTAAGCAAAATTTATATTCGCTGTATTTATTTTGAATTATGAACTCTTTTAATTGAATCATGCTCATTGAATCTTTTATCGATTGAAACCCTAAATAATCGGAATCAAATTAAAATCTGCTCCATTTTGACAGCCCTTGATTGGTGGGCCAGCTTACACATGTTGGACTCAAATTAGACAATGTGTGCTATGGGCGGTGGGCGTTTCCCTTTTACAATAGGTCTCAAAAAGGCCCATTTTTCGAACCAAGGAGGCCCAATTGATTTACAGATTTTGGTTCACCATAATTCCTTTAAATTTTAATACTTTATTATTTTACATTAAAAAAATATTAATCATGCAATCATCTATATATGCAATTATACAATTGCAGAAAGGACTCTGTTATGATAGTTTAGATATCAAAATTCAACTTTTTAACTTTATCCTTCATCACTACAATCATTCTACTATTTTAATTGTAATCATTATTGTATAATCTTTGACTACAATTATTTCTACACAATCCCTTTTTTCAGTATTATTTTTGAATGGACATATCCTTTTTATTTTCCAGTTTCCATATTTCTTTTATTTGACAAAATAAAATATATTTAAATAAAACTATTCCAATAATATTATATATATTACTATATATATCAGAACCACAGAGTTACAATTTGGGCCCCCGGGTACTGTTGTTTATTTAAATATTCCTCTAAAGTTTTAGTACATATAATTCAAAAAAATTGACAAACATATCAAATTTTTTAATTATACAAATATATCTTCATTTTTTCAAAGAATTTCTCATATGAAATAACAAATTTGTCAAAAGGAAAGAAAAGCAATATGAATTACAAAATAGAAAATAAAAAACATAACATGTAGTGGAAAAAGGAAAAAAATAAAAAATAAAAAAGAAACTAATATTTTTCAATTCAATAAAATTAATTCAAATTAATATATTAAAATACCCATCAAAGGAATCATCCCTCAGGCGCCAAATTAAAGCCCTCAATCCCATCGGAGCTTAAAACATTTTGCAGCAAAATCTTCATTCATGCTAACCGAATAACTGTTTTCCACACAACAAATCTATCGCATCACAATACTGCTTAATTCTCAGGAGAAATATACAATTTTCATCTGTTTTCTTCAAGTCTCTGAAATTAATTCTGCAGCAATGAGTAACTCCCCACCTTCACCTTCATCTTCAATCGATTCATCTCCATCAGGTACTTCTGAAACCCTTTCAAGATTCATCATCTATTTGTTCATATATATATATATATATATATGTATTCGAACTTCAGATTAGTTTGATTATCTCTAAAACTCATCCGAAATTCACCTTTGATTCGTAGCTTCACCTCAAGATGAGTTGGAAGGTGTTCTTGACTCCATTTTTGACGTCCCAGACCCAGACCCGACCCGAATGGAGGAAAGACTTACTTCCGTTTTCGAATCAGGGCCTTTGACGGAACATTCTGGAAGGGCATTTGAACAGGATTTCAAAGATTTTGTCAGGAGAATATTTTACGACGCAACAGAAAGAAGAAGAATCGGTAATATATAGATAAAAATATACACAGATACACATTTACAAATTAATTTTAAAATTTTTCTTGTTGAAATTAATTATAATTCACGGTTGATCAGTACGCCAGAGAAGAAGGCGACAGCATAATGTAACGGCACTTCATGTTGCTGCTCGTCTGGGCCTGCCCCGTCTGTGTGAAGCTTTGGTTCAGAAATTTGAATACGATGTCCACGCCCTAGGCCTTCATCCAAGTAAAATTTTCATTTGATCATCTCAAATATGGCTTTGAATCATTGATTTTGTTGTTGTTGTTGTTGTTCTTTTATTTTTCAAAATTTTTTGTTGATAAATTTGAATCTTTGATGTTGTACATGTAGAAAGCAAGAATAGAAAAGAAAATGACTTTATCAGCATTAGATAATTTAGCTTAGTTTTATCAAACTACATATATCGAGAAAAGTATTACATATATTTGAGGAAAATTATATTTTTTTGTGGCAATGCATGTATTGAATTAATAATTTTGATCCTCTAAGCAATAACAATTTATATTTAATCCCGGTTTTTAGCAATTTTAGTCCTTTATCAAATTTTACAATTTTAGTATTGCGAGTAGTAATAATTTTGTAGTTTAGTCATTTGAATAAGTTATATATAGTTACAAGACGAAAAATGTGATTTTCCCTATGTACGTGTGTTTTCAAAACAATTTATTGTGGTGAATGCTCTTTTACAGGAAGTGCTCCTTTGCATCTTGCAACTCACAAAAATTGCATTTCCACTGTTGAAATGCTTATTCATCTCGGTGCAAATGTTGACAGTATGAACGACTTGCAAATGACTCCCTTGCACATTGCAGTTACACGGGGTAACATCATTTTTCTACCATTTTATAATTAGCTAAGAGGTTATCTAGCCATACTATCATGTTATATTTAATTTAAAAATCAAATCTTCTGAGAAATTAATTAGTGTTAGAGCTTTTGTGAAATATTTAACGAAAAAAACCCCGTTATGAGAGTTCTTCACACAAACCTGAACTACAAAACAGATTGGTTTTTTGAAAGGAAAGTTGCCTATTTTCAAAAAAATTAGTAAAAGAATTGCGTTAAAAATATTGGCAAGAAAAACTGTGCATTATGTAGATTGGTAAGGAAATAGAAGGAATAGTAATGTCATTTTGTGGGTCTCTACAGTGCAAACTGATGGTATTGTGCAGTGAGATAAATATTTTTCACAGGGGCTTACTTGTTAATTATTTTTTTTAGGATTTAATTTTTCAATCACATATAACATGTCAAGGGTTCTTTTGCAAAATACTCTTTGAAGTTTGGTTTTGACGCCTCATTGTTCTTTAACATCCCTTTTCTGAAGTTTTTAGATACCTTAATTAATTACTAATGGAAATTAATAGCGTATTTAAAGGGTACGAAGAACTTGTTCGATTTTTCATCTCTAAAGGTGCCAATCCAGAGGCAACTTCGTTTTTCGGGACACCATTACACTGTGCGGCATCAACATCACAGCAAGGCACTCTCAAAATTTTGTTGGAAAATAATGTGAATGTATGTTACACATACATATCATAATTATATCTTACCCCATAAATTATGGACTTTTTTACACTTCACTTGTCGAACTATTTTCGCGTCAATTGACTATATCAAGTTTCAAAATATTTGCATGTTGCCCCCTAAGTCAGTTTCTGCTGAAATATTATAGAATATTCTATCAACATCGCATAGTTCGGGAGGAAAAGTATAAATAAAATATAGTTCAAGGAGTAAAATATAAATATCTTGTCCTCACTTAAAATAACCGTGCCTGTCATGGGACATATATAATTTGGACAAAATATTGCATAACATTCCACCTAAAATTGGTCTATAGGAACATGCAAATATCTTGGAAGTTAGTATGATTGCTTGAGATAAAAATTAGTTCAGTAGGTGAACTGTAAAAGGTCCATAATTCACAGGAAACGTTTTATTATCCCTATATATATATATATATATTATGCAAGCTTAGTTCAATTGTATATTAATTTCTTGGCGAAGAGGATTTTTTATTTTTGTCGATTTTTGTTTGCAGGTGAACGCTATTCGACGTAATTGTCTCCTCACCCCACTCCATGTGGCAGTAAAACATAATTCAGTAGAATGCTTGAAGTTGTTGCTTACGGTATATAGACCCCATTGTATACACTTGAATTTAACTGCATGCATAGTTTAATTATGGTATTAAACATTCTGAAATTCTAATTATGTCCTTATAAAACAAGATCTTATTGAAGTGTTGGAAAAAATATGATATTAGAGCCTATAAAATGATGTTAGTATTGAAAATTTTATTGTAAAGAAGTTAAAACATTTGAAATCTTAGAACTAAAAGGTTGTTTGAATTAGCTTATAAGCTCTTTCGGAAAAAGTAATTAAGGAGTTACTAACTTATTTTAAAATCTTAGTATGCTCTTTAAATCTTAGTATCTGGAATTTAATATTTCATGATTGCATTTTCCAACATTGTTGTTGAAGGCGAAGGCTCAAGCAAACACCATTGCATTTGGCATGACTCCACTTTGTGATGCAGCTTCTCACGGGACCACTGAAATGGTACATCTCTTATTGTTTGGCGGGGCCAATCCCAATACTGTAGATGTGGTGAGTATTCAACCAATTATCGCATATAGTGTGAGATAGAAAATAAAACATATATCTAAACTCAGTTGTAATTTATTCTCGTGTTGGCATGCAGTATGGTTTAACACCTTTAGAGAATGCAATCCGTGCTCGCAAGGATGAATCTGCAAATATGTTGCTTCCATTAACTCGTTCCTTTGCAGAATGTAACTTGACTCAAATTAAAGGGTACCTAAATTCTTTAGAAGACACACCAGAGGTAATCAATGGGTAATTTGTTCAAGTAGTTACCTCAATACCTTGTTGAGATTTGACCTCATTACAAAAATATCAATTGTGATTTGACAAATTATAATAATATATTAACATATTACAAGTAGACCCTTCGAAAATGCAATAAATTGGTTAAAATATTACAAATAAATCCCCATTATTTTAATGATAGAGGTTTTTAACTTTTTATTGTAATTTTTTAAACCATCAAAATATTTCTGTAATTAATCAAGCTTAATAGGCGTTAAGGTCATTACCTCCTTATTGTCTTGACAAATTCATGTAAATAGCTAATGAACTCTATTTTCACAGAGGAAAAACAAAAAGGCCGAAGTCCATGGGCACGCCACAGCAAAGGGAAATCAAGAATTGAATGGTGACAATCACCTTAATGCCGTCCATTGCTATACAACGGTGAGCATACACTTCTATTCCTTCTTCTTTTTTCTTTTTCCTTTTCTTTATATATATATATATATATAGTTACCACACTTTCAATTGTGTTGCAAACAATGTTTTGGATGAGCTTACAAACTTGTCAAAAATACATTATGATATTTTTCAGAGCTTGCAAAGCACTACAAAATGCCTGTCAATCTTTTTGTAAAGAGACCTTATAAGCTCTCAAAAAGAGATATTAGAATTTAATTAGTTTAATTTTCTCATAAAAGCAAAAAGATTATAATTTATTTTTAGGACCTTAATATATTTTTACAATTTTATCTTTTTAAATTCCAAAAGGAACAACACCGCTTGCAGTTTGAGAAGCTGCAATAACACTCTTTAAACATTATAATTGACCCCTTGAAAATTTAACAAATTGACTAAAAAACATTACACGTAAACCCTCTGTTAGTCTAACAGCAAGGATGTTATTATAGTTTCTTAAACTATATAGAGTGTTTATACAAAATTACCTTTACTAACGTTCGATCAACACCACCCTCGTTATGCAGGCAATTAATGCGAATCCGAGAGATGCAACATTATACTTACTTCGGAGCTTTTCTTATGCCCGTTTGTTTAAGGGGCAAAAGGCTTTAAACGATGCACAACGATGTCTTAGATTGAGACCTAATTGGGCGAAAGCTTATGAGAGGGAAGCAGCCGCTTGGGAACTTCTAAAAGTAAGCAATTTATTGTATGACGTTGTGGAAACTTCTACGAAAGAAAATTATCCAAATGGGTAATTACCATGACACCTTTCCAAAGTTTGGCCTAATTAGAAAAACATTTCTTGTAGTTCGAGCAATTAGAACAACACACACTACACATTACAATTAGACACACTAAAAATTTAATAAAATGACTAAAAATATTAGAAGTAAACACCCTAGGTTAATCCAATGATATGGATATTTTTCTAATTAAGTCAAATCTCAACGGACGTAATAGTAATTATCACTAATATAAATGAATGTATTCCTACAGGATTATCGCAGGGCACTGGAGGCTTTATCTAATGCTTTAAGGTTGCAACCTGGTGACGTACAGATTGAAACGAGAATGCAGTGCGTACTAATTTGCTTCATTATTTTCACAAATTTCGCTATTGAATTCTCTATTTCAATTAATATTTTATCTCATATTCCTTTACAAGGATGTTTGCAAGTGTATAACATTTTCAACTCTTGTACTTTTATGATGAAGATTTAATACACTTGACATGTTTTTAAAAAATAAAATAAAAGATGGAGCACTATTTTGGAATAGAGGATTCTAACCAGTATCAATGATATACTAACTAACACTTGATGTTTTGGTTCAGATATATCAAGCAGGAAATGGAATGGAACAAGGATTAAGGGGATAAAGATTCAAGGATGATTTTGTATGGAGCTTCTTGTAAATATACTCCTTGCTTTTCACGTTGGAATATTTCTCGGACAATAATGACAATGCAACTTCAACTTCATCATTTCACTATCACTCAAGTATTTCCTTTTCTCAGTCCAACTTTATCGTGTTTGAGCACACTCGATCTAATATAATTAATATATAATCTATATACACATTATGTTTATAATAGTATACACATCATATAGTTAGGGAATTATTACTTGTAATAAATGTAATTGGTTATTACTTTTAAATACAAAATAAGTGCATTTCAGAAATATTACATAAAAACATGCCAAATAAGGTCCAGTGCTTTATGCATACTAATAATTGTGAAACCTTCAAAAGGTGTGCTTAAATTTTTTGAGCTGATTTTCTATTTTACACATGTTAGTGCACGTAATTCTCCACGGACACGAGACGGTTTTTGCAAATGTTTTTTTTTTTTTTTCTTTTTTTATCAGATCTATGGCTTATTTTCAGTAATTATGAACATTGTATTGTGCGTAAAAGTGGGGAATTTCTTAGAGAAATGGACAATGTGTACTTGGGAGGTGGGCCTGAAATTGTAGCTTCGCTTTACAATTGGTCTCGGAAGGCCCATTTTCCTAACCAAGCAGGCCCAATTGCTTTGCGAATTACAGATTCAGGTTCACCTTAATTCCCTTAAATTTTAATACTTTATTATTTCATATTAAAAAATATTAACCATGGAAGGAAATTGTCTATATGTAAAATTATAAAAAGAACTCTTATATGGTAGTTTGGATATGAAAATTTGAATTTCCAACTTTATCCTTCATTACTATAATCATTTTATTATTTTAACTCCAATCACTACTACACAATTTTTGACAACCAGTTCTGCACTATTTTTTTTTTCATTATTATTTTTATTTTCGAATAGACATATTCTTTTTATTTTCCTATTCCCATATTTCTTTTTTGGAAAAACAAAATTTAAATAACACTGTCCAATAAGGATAAAATACATATTATCCTCTTGTATTATTGCAAAGGAGAAGAACATTCCCTGTATTTTTTTAATTCTAACATACCCTCCTCATTAATGCCGAACATATTTAGTAGTTCAAAGATACGCTCTATGAGATAGTAATTTAAGCTTTATGATTAGATTATTGCAAAATTTCAGGAGGTATCTTGCGATTAGAAAAACATAGAGGAGTTATCTTGCCATTTGCAATAATAGAAAGAGTTATAAATATTTTACCCGTTCCAATAATATTCTATATATGTCAAAACCACGTGCATAATAGCGAGTCACAATAAAAAATATTATTTTTGGCTCCAAGTAATGTCGTTTGTTTAAATATTCCGCTAAATTTTTAATACATACTACCAACTGTGGCACACTCGATGTGTGTGACTAAATTTTTTGATTCACAAAATTAGAGATATTTATTTTAATAATGAACAATATTTTATTATGTAGAATAACATAATCAAAAAGTAAATTTGAAGACACTAAAGTTGGAAAAAAGAAAAGTATAATTGAAGAAAAGACTGAAATAAAAAATAAATATTAAAAAAGAAGAATTAAAGAAAAATATATTATTTTTATTTTTTATAACTACGTTGTCATTATTTTTTTGTAATAGGGTTATTTTTGTACATTTAAAATGATGGAAAAAAAATAACTACCTTTGACCTTCCTGCTTTATATATAGTATAGATAATTCAAAAAAAAAAAAAAGACAAATATATCAAATTTTTAATTATATAAATATATATGTCTTTTTTTTTGTGAATTTATTATATAAATAACATACGTCAAAACGAGAGAAAAACAATCTGATAATAAAAAAGAAAAAGAAAAACATAACATGCAGCGGAGAAAGGAACCCAAAAAAAAAAAAAAAAAATAATAATAATATTAATAATATTTTTCAATTCAATAAAATTAATTTAATTAATATGTTAAAGTACACGTCAAAGAAATTATCCCTCAGGCGAGAAATTAAGTGAAACCGAAGCCCTCATCGCAGCTCAACACATTTTGCAGCAAAATCTTCATTCAGACTAACCGAATAACTGTTTTCCACACCAAATTATCACATCACAACTGCTTAATTCTCAGGAGAAATACACAATTCTCATCTGTTTTCTTCAAGTCCCTGAAATTAGTTCTGCAGCAATGAGTGACTCGGACTCCCCACCTTCATCGTCATCTTCGATCGATTCATCTCCATCAGGTACTTCTGAAATCCTTTCAAGATTCATCATCTATTTGTTCATATATATATATATATATATTAGAACTTCGCTAAAACTCATTCGAAATTGACCCTTTGATTCGTAGTTTCACCTCAAGATGAGTTGGAAGGTGTTCTTGACACCATTTTTGACATCACAGACCCGACCCGAATGGAGGAAAGACTTACTTCCGTTTTCGAATCAGGGCCTTTGAAGGAACATGCCAGAAGCTCATTTCAAAAGGATTTCAACGATTTTGTAAGGAGAATATTTTACAACGCAGAAGAAAGAAGAAGAATCGGTAATATATAGATAAAAATATTTATATAGAGATATACATTTAAAAATTAATTTTAAAATTTTTCTTGATGATATTAATTGTAATTCACACTTGATCAGCACGCCACAGACTAAGGCGAGAACATAATGTAACGGCACTTCATGTTGCTGCTCGTCTGGGCCTGCCCAGTCTGTGTGAAGCTTTAGTTCAGAAATTTGAATACGATGTCTACGCCCTAGGCCTTCATCCAAGTAAATTTTCCATTTAATCATCTCAAATATGGCTTTGAATCTTTGATTTTGTTGTTGCCGTTCTTTTATTTTTTAAATTTTTTGTTGATAAATTTGAATCTTTGATGTTGTGCGTGTAGAAAACAAGAGCAGAAAAGAAAATGACTTTATCAGCATTAAATAAAGCGTTATCAAACTATATATTTAGAGAAAAGTATTATATATGTTTAAGAAATATTACATTTTTCGTGGAGATGCATGTATTGAATTAATAATTTTGATCCTCCAAGTAGTAACAATTTACTTGTAATGTCAGTTTTTAGCAATTTTAGTCCCCTATTAAAATTTTACAATTTTTGTCTTGCAAGTAGTAATAATTTTGTAATTCTAGTCATTTGAATAAGTTATATACAATTACAAGACGAAAAATATAATTTTCCTTGCATGCATGTGTTTTCATAACAATTTATGGTGGCGAACGCTCTTTTATAGGAAGCGCTCCTTTGCATCTTGCGACTCACAAAAATCGCATTTCTACTGTTGAAATGCTTATTCATCTTGGTGCAAATGTTGACAGTATAGACGGCTTGCAAATGACTCCCTTGCACATTGCAGTTACACGAGGTAACATCATTTTTCTACCATATTATAATTAGCTAAGATGTTTTGCAAGCCATCCTCTCATGTTATATTTAATTTGCAAATCAAATCTTCTAAAAAATTAATTAATTAGTGTTAAAGCTCTTGTGCAATATTTAACAAAAAAAACCCTTTGTTAGGAGGGACACAAACTCGAACTGCAAAACGGATTGGTTTGTTGAAGGGCAAGTTGCCCATTTTACCCCCAAAAAAATTGGTTAAAAAAAAAAAAAATCTTGTGTTAAAAATATTGGCAAGAAAAACCGTGTAGTATGAAAATTGGCAAGCCAACAAAAGGGATAGTAATGTCGTTTCATGAGTTTTTATAGTGCAAATTGATGGTATATATGCAGTGAAAGAAATATTTTCACAAGGGCCTACTTGTTCATTTTTTTTTTTTTAGGATTTTTAATTTTTCAGTCATATATAACGCAAGGGTTCTTGTGCAAAATACTCTTTGAAGTTTGGTTTTAACATCACTTTTCTGAAGTTTTTACATACCTTAATTAATTACTAATGAAAATTGATTTTGTATTTAAAGGGTACGAAGAACTTGTTCGACTTTTGATCTCTAAAGGTGCCAATACAGAGGCAACTTCGTTTTTCGGGACACCATTACAGTGTGCTGCAGCAACATCACAGCAAGGCACTCTCAAAATTTTGTTGGAAACTAATGTGAATGTATGTTATACATACATAAATATATGATATCTATACTTTACCCCTTAAGCTATTGACTTTTTCACACTTCACTTGTCAAACTATTTTCGCCTTAACTGACTATATCAAGTTTTAAAATATTTGCATGTTGTCCTCTAGATTAGTTTTCGGTGAAATATTATAGAATATTCTGTCAACATCACATAGTTCGGGGGAAAGGTATAAATAAAACATAGTTCAAGAAGTAAAATAAGAATATTTTGTCCTCACTTAAAACAACTGTGCCTGTCATGCGATGTAGTTTGGACAAAATATTTCATAATATTCCACCTAAAACTGGTCTATGAGAACATGCAAATATTTTGGGAGTTAGTATTGTTGCTTGAGATAAAAAATAGTTCTAATGTGAGTGAAGTGTAAAAAGGTCTATAGTTCATGAGTAAATTGTTATTATCCCTCTATATATTTTATCCAAGTTTAGTTCAATTGTATATTTCTTTGCGAGGGGGATTTTGATTTTTGTCGATTTTTGTTTGCAGGTAAACGCTATTCCAAGTACTTGTCGTTTCACCCCACTTCATGTGGCAATAAAACATAATTCAATAGAATGCTTGAAGTTGTTGCTTACGGTATATAGACCATATTCTATATACTTGAATTTAACTGTACGCATGGTTTAATTAGTAGTATTAAAAATTTTGAATTCTTATTATGTCCTTATAGCACTAAAGAAGATGTTTAGCTAGGCTTATGTAAGACCTCTTGTTTAATGTATTATTGAAGATTACAAAAAAATTATATCTTGTTCTAAATAAATTATTGAAGTGTTTGTATAAAACAAGATATTAGAGCTTATAAAATGATGTTAGTATTGAAAATTTTATTGTAAAGAAGTTGAAAGGTTTGAGATCTTATAAGTGAGAGGGTGTTTGAGTGAGCTTATAAGCTTCTTTGAAAAGGGTAACTAAGGAATTATCAACCTATTTTAAAATCTTAGCATGCTTCTTAAATTTTAGTATATGGATTTTAAAATTGTTATTAATATTTCATGATCGCATTTTCCATCATTGTCGTTGAAGGCAAGGGCTGAAGCAAACACCATTGCATTTGGCAAAACTCCGCTTTGTGATGCAGCTTCTCATGGAACCACTGAAATGGTACATCTCTTATTATTTGGCGGGGCCAATCCCAACGCCATAGATGTGGTGAGTATTCAATCAATTATTGCATAGCGTGAGATAGAAAATAAAACATATAACTAAACTCAATTGTAATTTATTTCGTGTTGGCATGCAGTATGGTTCAACACCTTTAGAAAATGCAATCCGTGCTTTTAGAGATGAATCTGCAAGTATGCTGCTTCCATTAACTCAAACCTTTGCAGGATGTAACTTGGCTCAAATTAAGGGATACGTAAATTCTTTAGAATATATAGCACAGGTAATCTGTGGATAATTTGTTCAGGTAGTTACCTCAACACCTCCTTGAGATTTGACCCAGTTACAAAAATATAAGTTGTGATCTGACAAATTAAAATAATACATTGACATTTATCAAGTAGACCCCTTGAAAATGCAATAAATTGGTTAAAATATTACAAAAAGATCCACATTATTTTAATGATAGTGGCTTTTATTGTAATTTTTTTAAACCATCAAAATGTTTTTGTAATTAAGTCAAGCTTAATAGGCATTGAGGCCATTAACCCCATATTGTCTTGACAAATTCATGTAAATGGCCAATGAATTCTATTTTCACAGAGAAAGAACAGGAAGGAACAAGTCTTTAGGTTTGCCACAGCAATGGGAAATCAAGCATTGAATGGTGACAATTACCTTAATGCAGTCCATTGCTATACTTCGGTGAGCATACACTTCTATTCCTTTTTCTTCATTTGTTTTTAAATATATGTGTGTGTGTGTGTTGCAAACAATGTTTGGATGAGCTTACAAACTTTTCAAAAATACATTATGATGTGTTTTAGAGCTTGTAAAATGCTACAAAATGTTTGTTAATCTTTTTTGAAAAGAGATCTTATAAGCTCTTAAAATAAAATATTAGGATTTTATAAGCTTAATTTTCTCATAAAAGCAAAATAAATAAATAAATTCTAACTTATTTTTGAAATCTTAACATGTTTTTATAATCTTATCTTTTTAAATTCCAAAAGGAATAACATTGCTCGCAGTTTGAGAAGTTACAATAACACTCCTTAAACATTATAATTGAACCCCTGAAAATCTAACAAATTGACTAAAAAATATTACAAGTAAAACCTATGTTAGTCTAACAACAAGGATGTTATTATAGTTTCTCAAACTATATAGAGCGATCTGCAAACAAATTAAACCTCAGGGATGTTGAGGTAATTATCCTACCTCAAAATTACCTTTACTAAAGTGTGATCAACACCATCCTCGTCATGCAGGCCATTAATGCGAATCCGAATGATGCAACAGTATACTTACTTCGGAGCTTTTCTTATGCCCGTTTGTTTAGGGGGCAAAAGGCTTTATACGATGCACAACAATGTGTTAGATTGAGACCTAATTGGGCGAAAGCTTATCAGAGGGAGGCAGCCGCCTGGGAACTTCTAAAAGTAAGCAATCTATTATGTATAACGTTGTGGAAACTTCTAGGAAAGACAATTATACAAATGGATAATTACCTTGACACCTCCCTAGACTTTGGTCTAATTGCAAAAACATTTCTTGTAGTTCGAGCAATTAGAATGACGCACACTACACATTACAATTAGACACACCAAAAATATAATAAATTGATTGAAAATATTACAAGTAGACGCCCCAGGTTAATCCAATGATATGGATATTTTTCTAATTAGGTCAAATTCCAAAGGGCATAGTAGTAATTATCCAATCTCTAATATAAATGAGTGTATTGCCGCAGGATTATCGCAAGGCGTTGGAGGCTTTATCTATCGCTTTAAGGTTGCAACCTGGTAATGTTCAAATTGAAACGAGAATGCGGTGCGTACTAATTTGCTTCATCATTTTCAAAAATTTTGCTCTTGAATTCTCTATTTCAATTAGTATTTTATCTCCTATTCCTTTATAAGGATGTTTGCCAAGTATGACATTTTCAACTCTTATGCTTTTGTAAGGAAAAATTTAATATACTTGACATGTTTTTAAGAAATGAAATAGAAGATAAAACACCGTTTTAGAATAGAGAATCCTAACCAGTATCAATGATATACTAACTAACATTTGATATTTTTGTTCAGATATATCAGGGCTGAAATAGAATGGAACGAGGATTTAAGGGCATAAAGATTCAAGGATGATTTTGTATAGAGCTTCTTGTAATATACTTCTTGCTTTTCGCTTTGGAATATTTCTCGGACAACAATGACAACGCAACTTCAACTTCATCATTTCATTGTCACTCAAGTACTTCGTTTCACAATCCAACTTTACCATATTTGAGCACACTCGATATGTGTGCGTGTGTTTAATAACTTTATTATAATTAATATATATAATTTATATACACATTATGTTTATAATAGTATATACATAATATAGTTTGGGAATTATGACTTGTAATAAATGTAATTGGTTATTACTTTTAAATATAAAATAAGGGCATTTCAGAAACACTGCGTAAAAACACATCAAATAAGGTTTGGTGCTCTCTGAGTTGGCTAAGTTTCTAGATTCTTACTTTTTGCCTCAAGGCAATCTTCCAGATGTTGTATCCTATGTAATCTAACATTATGATTCAATATTAATATATCATATTTGCTGTCAAAAAAAGAAAAAAAAAGTCTAGTACTCTATGCATACTAGTAATTGTGACACCTTCAAAGGGTGTGCTTAAATTTTTGAAGCTGATTTTCTATTTTATGCGTGTTAGTGCGCGTAGAACTGAGGAATTTCTTGGACAAATCAGACAATGCGTACTAGGGGCGTTGGGCCTGAGACTGTAGCTGCGCTTTTACAATTGGTCTCGAAAGCCCACTTTTATGATAAAGCAGGCCCAATTTCTTTACAGATTCATGCTCACCTTAATTCCCTTTAATTTTAATACTTTATTATTTCATATAAAAAAAAAATAATAATAATCATGGAATCACCCGTACATGCAATCATAAAAACAAATCTGATATAATAGTTTGGATTTAAAATTTGACTTTTCAACTTTATCTTTCGTTCTTACAATCACTCTGCTATTTTAACCGTAATCACTATCATACAATTTTTTACCGCAACTAATTCTGCATTATCCCTTTTTTGTTATTATTTTTGAATAGACATATTGTTCTCATTTCCCCATTTCTTTTATTTGGAAAAGTAAAATATATCTAAATAATGCTATTCCAATAAGGGTAAAATACATATTATCTTCTTATATTTTTGAAAAGGAGAAGATCATCCCCTATATATTTTTTTTAATTCTAACCATATTCCTCTATATTTCCGCCGAACATACACAACAATTCGAAAATACCTCTTTTGAGATAGTGATTTAAACTTTATAATTAGATTATTCCAAAACACAAGCGGGCATTTTGCAATTAGAAAAATATAGGAAGTTCCCTTTGTAATACCAAAAGGGTAATAAATATTTTACCTATTCCAACAATATTTTTATACGCTAGAGGCCTAAAGCCACGTGCATAATAGCATGTCACAATAAAAAGTTAATTTAAATTAATATATTAAAATATACATCAAAGAAATCATCCCTCAGGCGCCAAATTAAGTGAAACCGAAATCCTCATCGCAGCGCAACACATTTTGCAGCAAAATATTCATTCATGCTAACGAATAACTGTTTTCTACGACAAATTCATCACATCACAATACAAACAAACATATATATATATATATATAATAACTACTTAATTCTCAGGAGAAATATGCAAAATTTTTTTCTGTTTTCTTCAAGTCCCTGAAATTGGTTCTGCAGCAATGAGTGACTCGGACTCCCCACCTTTGTCTTCATCTTCGATCGATTCATCAGGTACTTCTGAAACCCTTTCAAGATTCATCACCTATGTGTTTTCATATATATATTCGAACTTCTCTAAAACTCATTCGAAATTGACCCTTTGATTCGTAGTTACACCTCAAGATGAGTTGGAATATGTTCTTGACGCCATTTTTGACGACCCACCCCCGACCCGAATGGAGGAAGAACTTACTCTCGCTTTCGAATCAGGGACTTTGAAGAAACATTCCGGAAGCTCATTTGAACGGCATTTCACAGATTTTGTCAGGAGAATATTTGCCGACGCAGAAGAAAGAAGGACATACAGTAATATATAGATACATACAGAAATATACAGATATACATTAATAGATTAATTTTCAAATTTTTCTTGATGAAATTAATAAATCAATTCATGTTGATCAGCA
>JACFYI010003588.1:908021-922547 GCA_014898755.1 Handroanthus guayacan | reverse complement strand
AGAATATATAGTTTCCTAACTTAATATATATATATACACACACACTAGAATCCATTCTAAATATATCCTGACAGAAGGAATTCAATTAAATGCCCCTGTCAGTGAAAGAAATACATGCTGGTTTGAAGGACCACAACATGACAAATTGATTATCAGATCCAATGTGCCCACCTTTGTTCAATTAGTATCTAGCCTGTCACAAGTGCACTTAGCACTACTGATTTTCACCAGTGAAAGAATCTTGGGTGATTCCACCATTAGTCGCTATTAGTAGATGGCTAAGGTTAGTCACATCTAATCTCTACCATTAGATAATTCATATTCAATTTAAGCTGTTTATTTTTGCAAAATTTGTCACCTACACTCCAAGTAAATTTGACTGGTTACTAACACAAAGGTTTTATTCTTCTACTCTTTTGATAATACACTTCTTTCATTTTATTGGTTACTATATGATCCACTTAGATATAGACCATTTAAAAATATTGTAGTTTGTGCGGTGCATTGAACCGGTTTCACAAAAACATTATTCCCTTTACTTTTACTTATCAAGTTACTTTTGGTATTTATTTATTATATAAAAGCTATTAGCATCTAAAATAACAAAAATGATTTGATTAAAAAAAAGGTAAAAGAGAATAAAGTTTTAATCCAAATATCACATATTTTCTAAGGAAGTTGCATTATATATATATATATATATATATCTATACTATATGTAAAGCAAAAGGACCAAAGGTAATTATTTTTTGTTTGTCATGTTAAATGTACAAAAATAACCCTATTTTAAAAAATAATGACAAAATAGTTATAAAAAATAAAGACAATATATTTTACTTTCATTTTTCTTTTTTGATATTTATTTTTTATTTCATTTGTTTCTTCAATTATACTTTTCTTCTTTCCAACATTAGTGTCTTCAAATTTATATTTTAATCATATTATTCTACATAAATTATAAAATCTAGTAATAATACTCAATAATAAAGAAGTATTTTTCATTATAAAAAAAAATAAGTATTTCTAATTTTGTAAATCAAAAAATTTAGTCACACGCATCGAGTGTGCCACAGTTATTAGTGTATATAATTTAGGAGTGCACCTTATTGCATTAATTTTGTTCTTATGCATTGGAAAGAACATATCAAATTTATTTGTTTGTGAGAATTAGCTAATAAAATTGAAGAAAAAAATTGATGTTATCATATTAAAATTTATTTTTTAATGTATAGATGCTTATAATTATAATTTGTAATACGAATGTATATATGTTAATACTAATAAATATGCATATTTAATTAACATTATGAATTGAATCCATATATTTAACAAATAGGATCATCAAAATTTATATTTGCTACAATTATTTCGGATTACGGACCTTTTTTTAATCATATCAAATCTATTGAATTTTTTATTGGATAAAGATCATAAATAATTTGATCGGACTTGAATAAAATATAAGTATTGATAGATGATCCTAACTAATACCACGTAACATAGATCGAAGGGATGTACTACAAACAATAAAATATATAGTTGATAACTAGTAGTGAATAATCTAGATAACCAAATACAGAATATCCGACTTTTTTATTATAGTAACTATAATTATAACAATGACAATAACAATGTTTGGACTTTTTTTTTTTAATTTTTTTATCTCTCTCCTTTTTTAACCCTCGTCCCAAAAAGATATCACTTTTTTCTACCAAAATTTTTCTATTTGACTCCAAAATCAAATCCATCTCTTTACAAACAAAATCAAAATCTTCCACATAGCCCAACTTCAATTCAAAATCCAAATCTTCAATTATTTTCAATAATCATGATGAACATTAAGCACTAACAATTAATATAAATATTAATAATTAAAATTAAACTATAGTGATTAATAATTAATATAAATGTTAAACATTAATAAATAATATTAAAATTTAATAATAAAATTAAATACTAGTAATTAATAATGTCTTTTAATTATTAATTATAATTATTAAAACATAAAAAATTCAAATAAATAAATAAATCTTTAAAACAAAAAGAAAAAAAACAATCATTCTTATCCACCATGCATGGCCGAGCACTTCAATATAGCTCGCCCTCGGCTGACAAGCATTTCTCACCTTTTGTACCTTTTTTCCCCCTTTTTCTTTTTTGTTTAAATCTATACATATTCATGTAATAGTAAATATAAAAATGTGAACTCTTAGATAATTATAAACTTCGATTTAGATTATTAAACCTAAAATTCAAAGATATTTCAAATTTTGAATTGAAATTGGATTATATGAAAAAACAAAAATTTTGATTTTGTTTGTAGAAATAAGGATTTGATTTTGAATTTAGATAGAAAAATTTCATAGGGAAAAAAGATATGTTTTTTGCGTTGAGGTTTAAAATATGAGGGGGACAAAAAAAAAGGAAGAAGAAGAACTTCTAAGAGTACTACGTTTAGCGGCTTAGTAATGATAAGGTACATTTAATATACAAGTATTGATATATGTTTGCAATCAATAATATACATATAAAAATAGATTGAAGGGTTGTACATTAAACATTATATGTGGATAATCTAGATAACCAAATATCATGTATCCGAATTTTGATGATGATAATGATGATAATAATAAGGTAATTTCATCAAATAATAATAATAATAATAATAATAATAATAATAATAATACGGTAGAATCAACCTATAATGATTGATATATGGTCCTAATCTATAATATGCACATAAAATAAAATGAGGGGCTATAAATGCTGATATGTGCATGCATAGCGAATGCCTATCAGTAGACAATCGAGATAACCAATATTAAATCAAAATTTGATGATGATGATGATGATGATGATAATAAGGTAGAATCAACCTACAAAAAATTGTATGTGGTCCTAATAATGCACATAAAACAGATCGAGAGGTTATAATAAGGCATTGATATAGTGAATAACGTGTTATGTTGATTAATAGAGGCAACCAAATCCTATATACAAATTATAACAATAATGATAATACAATGATAAAAATTATTATTATTATTATTATTACATTAATAATAATATTGTTATAATATTCTTATTATTTCATTAGTATTATATTGTAAATATGATTATTGTTATAACTATTATTATTGGGTGGGTATAAAATCTTGAAATTATCTCTCTTTAACATATAAGTATATATATATATATATATCTTCAATAGGTTTCCAAATAATGTTCAAGATTACCTGTTGTAAAAAATGGCAAAATGGACATGTGTCTTCATTTTAGAGTGTAACTAAAGCTAGTCACCTACAAAGTGACTTACCCTAGAATTGCCCAAGAATCTTACAATTTAAGTAGATACTGAAGATTATGTAATATAACTGAAAAAACTCTTCTCCAAGTAGTTTTCTCATATGTTGTTTACCCTGAGGGCAGGATATCTCTCTCTCTTTACAGATAAATGATTTACATAATGATAACTCTTCTCTTTTCTTGAACATATAGGGATTTATAGCTGTAGCATATTCATGCAATGCCACATATCACTGGATCAGTATCTATATTACTATGTCCTCCAGAATCAAGGAAGATTGCAAAATCATGACTAATTTCACCCATAAGAGCTGTAAACAAGCCGAGCTCGAGCCGAGCTTGGCAAAAATTCCAAGCTCGAGCTCGGCTCGTTTATCAGAAATCCGAGCTCGACCTTGATTGAGCTCAGAAGTCCAAGCTCGAGCTCGGGCTTGATCGAGTTCGAGCCGAGCTCGAGCTCTACTCGAGCTTATTTTTTTTAAAAAAAAAAAAAAAAAATTTATATATATATTTTTTAAAAACATATATTATATAGTATATTATATATTAAATATTTTTTTCATATACATATATTTTTAAAATATATATTTTATGTTATATATATTAAAATATATATAATATATATTTTTAATATATATTTTACATATATTTTTGCTATGTACTTTTATATTATATATATAATAATATATTATAAATAATATTTTTTTAATGGAAGCTCAGGCTTGCGAGCCTGCGAGCCTATGTATTTGAGCTCGAGCTCGATGAGGCTCGGCTCGAACTCGATTAAATTCGAGTCGACCCTAGCTTTTTTGTCTCGAGCCGAGCTGGCTCGGCTCACCTTGCACCCTCCATAACAATCTATTGTATTACTTCTTCAGAACCACGGGAACGGATTTCTCAGCCTTTGTTTTCATTCTGAGATTGCATTTTGAACATTCTGGTTCTGGAGACTGAATTTTATTTGATGACCAGTAAGGGTTGCCAATGACAGTATACTAGGATCTGATAGAAGAGTGGGGAAGGTACAAGATGGCAATGGAGAGTGGTGACTCAAGGGTAGGAATAACAAGTTGAACTCTGGGACAATGTAACTGGTGGCTGAGAGCAGCAAGGGTAATCACTGAAACCACAAGTTATTAGCCGATTTTACAGCACAACTGCTTATCTATCTATTTGCTAAAATGCCTTTTAAGCTGAATTTGAGAAAATGATTTCCAAACTTCTTTGAAGAGCAGGTAGCTGCATCTTCCCTGGTGCTCAATCTCAAAATATACACATTCTCAAATTATATCAAACAGAACTCTTTTTCCCTAAGCTTTTGTAGTCAAACTGGTGGAAGGGATTCTGGCCAATGTTAGGGTATTTCACAACCTTTTCTGCAAACAGGCTGAAGAGGGTTACAATAGATGTTTCAGAATGAAGCAACAGGACTAAAAGTAGGTGTGCTGTTCCTAACCAATGGGCATGCATGGAAGGACAGATTATTGGAGATCTATGATACAGAAAAGAAATGATGAATAGAATAATTTTTTTAAAGATTGAACAAAGCAGGAAAAACAATCTCCAAAACTCAGCACAATAACTGCCAAAAGAATACATCTAACTTAGAGAAACCACTTCAGCCATTCAGGGATAAGGATTGCTTTTAAGCACTTCTTCTGAGAAGGATAAAACATTCATGTATCATTGGAAACTAACACTGAGTAATACTCATTTTGTAACATTGCTAGTCTAAGTTCTGAACTGCAGTAATTTGAATCACAGCCTACTTCCCTTTATCCAAATTGCATTCAGCACCAAACTCATGGTTATCAATTAATTGAGCAAGTTCCCCAATCACATGTATTAGTAGAGAACTAGTAATAATTCAAAAACACAAGCATAAATATACATGAGTATATACACATGCATAGAGAGAGAGAGAGCAATCGAAGAGGCACACAAATCTCGAAGTACCTTGACAAGCAGAGTTCGGAAAGAAAATATAGCAGGTGCATCTACACCATTCAGGTAGGCCTTGACCTCCGGAATACCTGAACCAGCAGCCTCGGGTGCAATTAAAGCAGTGATCAAACTGGCAAACAATGTCAAGACAAGATTTGAAGATGCAAACACAGTGAAAGCCACAGAAAACCTGTCCAAACATTTAAACCCAATAAATATTCGAGAGTACACAACCCACTACAGAAGCGGGCAAGGAGACAAGCGAAGCAAGGAAGGAGATGTAGCAATTCCAAGGTACTAAGAGAAATCAGTCTATATCTTACCAAAACTAACAGAATGACATATATCAATCAAAGATGAAATAGAACTTTTCCTTCTAATTGAATCTACAGATATCTAAAGCAGGAAGTGTGGAAAAGGTATACAAATGTATATGGAAAAGAATGATGAAAAATCATAACAATAAAACCACGAAGGTTAAGTGAACAAATTTCAGAAGCATGCGAACCTAATAAATTAGACTTTCTCACCTTCTGGCCAACATCATATTGGAGGTGATAACAAACTTCACACCAGCTATATTCTCAATGGCAAGATTGTTGAAGAACCCAAGAAGGCTCACAATAAGTCCAATAAGAAAACAAAATATCCATTTCATTACTATATACTGAAATATCTCCATCTTCCCCCCACTCCTCCAGTCTTGCTTGAATAGATCATTCTCAATAATTCTGCAAGTATAAACTTCATTTCGACCACTGACAGTTCCAAGATGACTGAAAGGCAGAGGAAACGCTAGGGATCATAGTAAAACTTAACACAATATTTCTCATTTGATTAATAAATAACTCGGACAAAAGGGTAAAGATATCATAGGGAAAAGCTTGGTATTCCCACATCAGAATAAAGAAAGTTAGGTACTTTACCATAACCACACTCGCTGCAAAATTTAAATTTCCAAAAAAAGTTGTAATTTGAGAGAAAATGAATCAAAGACAAGTGACTTGCAATCAATTCCTGCAATTTAAGGATTGAGATCAACACCTCTGATATTGGATTCATAAACATTAGGTTGTTCAAAGCAGCACAAACAAAATGAGTAAATGTCAAAGAAAAATGATTGCTGACGCATTTTGTTTTAGGCTCTGGTGAAATCAACTATCGTCATTATCCTCAACTTTGAATCAGGAAGGAACAGGAAACAGTACAAACAAAAATCTTTAAGCAATTCAATTTCGAAATCACTCCCATGGTTCTTCAGTATTACATAGTCTATTCCAAAAAATTGCCGAGAACTCTCCATCCAGTACAAAATAATTACTATATTTGGATCATCTCCAACAAACTCAAATTCTAAGCCAATCACGAACATCAACTATGCATTCATATTATATGTCCTGCTATATACACTCGCACAAAAAGAAATTTCCACTCGTACTTATGACTCAGCTATAGAATCATAATTCATAAATATAGCATTTCTTCAACATTCATACAACAATGATGCACACAAAACACATTTACACAATTAATAACACTACAAATAAAGTAAAGCTGCGTGCGAGAATTTCATAAAAACGCGAGTGCATATACTCGTAGTCGAGGCTCTCAATTGGACAGAGATTGGAGCCAACAATGGCGACTTGCGAAGTCACATTGGACTGCGATCGGCGCAAATTCAACTCCTGTTGATTCTCCAGCGGCAGGGGCTCGGCGACCACCGCTGGAGACTCCTCGTCCGCCGCTGCCGCTGGCAAGCCATTTGGAAGCGCCATTGACCTTATACGCCTGGCCAGACGTAGAGAAAATAATTGCTTCCTGCGAAAAAGTAATGAGGTAGAAATCTATAATAATGAAGGATAAGCAATTCGAGAGCTCATGGAGATGGGAAGCAAATAAAACGTGTGGAAGTACAGTCTCTGATAACAATCATAAAGCATGGTTAATACTTTTATCGACCCTCGTTTTCACGCTAGTCAAATATGCGCAGCAACCGTCTGCTAACAGTATCTTCTCAGTATTTATCGAAAAGGTCAGTATCTTCTCATTATTTATATGGGTTAATTACATTTTACTACCTTTTGAGATTGTGAAATTGTCAACTATCATCCTCATGATTTGAAAATTATAAATTAACTCCTATAAATTTTTGAAATTACCAAATCATCCATTTTATTAAATTTTTTAACCGAAAACAATTGATATCTTCCAATTTTTTGTATTGCACTAAGTACTCATTATGCCTCTTTACTTAGCCGTTATGATTTTAGAGATTAAAATTGAAGAACGTCATTTGTTTTTTATCAAAAAATCTAACGAAATAGATGATTTGGTAATTTTATAAACTTATGGGGACTA
Organism: Handroanthus guayacan; assembly: GCA_014898755.1. Classification (NCBI taxonomy): domain Eukaryota; kingdom Viridiplantae; phylum Streptophyta; class Magnoliopsida; order Lamiales; family Bignoniaceae; genus Handroanthus; species Handroanthus guayacan. The sequence goes on along the minus strand of JACFYI010003588.1, from coordinate 914,939 downwards.
ATTTGTAATTTTCAAACCACGAGAGTAGTAGTTGGTAATTTCACAATATCAAAGGGTAGTCAAATGTGATTAACACTTATTTATATATATATTAAAAAAAAAGTAAAAAATTGGGGGAAACAAAGAGTATCTTGTCATATTTTTGGTGTTGCAAAAATGTATTTCATTTTTTTTTTCAGCAAATATCATTTTTTTTCATGATTTTTATTTTACAATTATTGTGCTTATTTATACTAATTTATTTTTATTCATATGATCTTATTTAACCACCTTATAATTATTTTAATAGATATTTGATCAAATTATTTAATTATTACTGGGCCTAATTATTATTAGATTTATGGTGATTTTGGGATATTAGTGGACTTATTGATCTTTTTAATTGTCAAATATTTTTAGTGATATGTAAAGAGGTCATGAGTTGTCATTTGGTACGAGAGTTCTAAACGATTTCGTGTTTCTAATTTTTACTCCTATTAGACTTTAAGCTTGGCAACGTGATCATGAATTGGTTTCTTGTCTCCTTATGATTGTCTACACGGGATGAGATACTACTAAAAGGAAATGGGGTTTTATCTTAGAGTCATATATGACTCCAAGATAAACTTTACATAAGGAGACAATTATAGTTTAAAAATAGCAGCATATGTCATGACTTTTCATTTTATCCAACTCTAATTGCCTTGGTATTTATGTTATTTGGTTTTAGATTTTACACATTATATTTTATGGAATTACATTTTATTGTTTTGACACAAATTATGCAATATTAAAAGATTTGGAACTTAAAAGATATCAAATTTTATTTTAAAAATAAATTGTTGAACAATTTGGATAAAAGAAGATTTTTTATCTTATAAGATTCTAGTAATGTGAATCTTATAATTAACATGGTGAAAATTGAAGGTGTACGTTAATATTTTAAAAGAAAGTTATAAACTTTTTATTTTTTTAAAAAAAGAAGCTTTTAAGATTCTTATATCTTATTTTTGGAACTAATAAAATATGTTTTAAAAAGTCTTTCCAAGACAAAATATTATAAAATGTTTTGTAAAGCTTATAAGCTCACCCAAATATCGTATCCGATAATATATTCTAAGGTAGTGGGATGAGATAAAACTTGAAAACAATTAAGATAAAAGTTGAAGACGATCGAGTTTGAGGTTGAAGTAGCATTTAGTGTGTTTGGCCATGTTTCCGATAGTCAAATTTTAAATTAAAATTCATTAGAATGTACAAGCATATCATGGGGATGCTTTTAAATTTTGTTTCAATTTTTTCATGACAAAAATAGTATATTTTTATCATTTATAAAGTACGGGAATATTATTTTTTAGAGTAAGATAGCAATTGGAATAATAAAAATATATAAGAATTATTTATTTTTGTAAGCATACATTTTTATTTTTTTTTAGTAGGGTCCTAAACATGCTTTCTGTGATAGATAAATCCAATAAATAAAACATAGGCTTAGAGAATTATAAATGCTTTAAAAATAGGAACCTTTGTATCATTGGTATAAGAATATTTTCAAATAGCCCTAGAATATCCTAAAAGTAGACAATAGTGTTGTAATAGTTTAGTATCCTATTTGTATTGATTTTTAATCCGACATTAATTAGTCAGAGATTTTTGAGCCAACGGTAAGGTTTTATATCCTCTCCAGCAGTAATCGATCTTATGAGGATGGAGTTTATAAGGATGGAGTGAATTTATATAAAAGTGATACTAGAATAGTATCTTATTGATATTCAAGCATAAAATTTGTGTAGGAGTGTAAATTTTAGTCAATTTACGAGAAGCCCACAACAGATGAGAGCCGGAGGAAAGATTTTTAGGTCAACTAATATACTGAGGCATCATTCCCCTGTAATAATCAACTTTCATTTTCCATGGACAAGTGGGTTTGTGACATGTTTATCATAAACAGCATTTTGTCAGGAAACTAAGATTGTGTCTGGATGTGTTCTCAAGGGGCGGTTTCTTGTTTTTTCCTAATTGAAATTTGAAAGCTACTTATTTGTCCATTTTTTCACTATAAAAGTATCTTGGCCGGTACAAGGATTGTGGTAAGGAAAAAACAAAAAAGAAAAATGCTAAGGAAAATATTTTTATTTGTTTAGTTTGTGAAGAAAATAGTAGGAAAGGAAAACTTGAGGAAAATGTAGCTTAATTAGGAAAAGTAATTTTCTTCACAAAATGGTAAAGAAAATGAAGAAAAAAAACTTATTTAAGGATTTCTCCTTCTCTAATAAATCATAATTTTTTTTTTCTTTATTCCTTTCCTTTGGATAACAAAACTAACTTGAAATTTTATATTTCTTCTTTTCCTCTCCTATAATATTTTCTTTTTCTTGCATTTTGTCGATTCTTGCGTTATGTCCTTATATATTTTTCTTCCACTTTATTGCATTATTATCCACCAATGATTTTTCTGTAGGGAGGCCCATTGAAAAATAAAAAATAGAGAGAGAGAGAGAGAGAGATTTCTGAAAGGAGAACATCATATAAAATATTGTAAAATTGTAAGGCCTAGCCAAAATTTGAAACTACATATATTGATTAATTAAGTAATGTGAATCATTAGCTAGTCACTTATTGTAATGATATATTGATTTATTTGATTGTTTTAATTAAAAAAAAATGTATAAAATATTTCTTTACTTGTCCGACTTGTTAGAACTTAGAACGAATGTTCAACATCATTATCCATAAATAAAAACCAACAATCATATAGTTACAAATAGATTGTATCATAATACATATTTTGCACCCATCGGATTCCAAATTTTTTACTTAAAATCATTTAGATTTTTTTGTTTTTTTTAAAAAAGAGTTGTGTCCATCATTTAATAATTGGGAAACTTTAACTTAGCAATAAATTTTAAACAACTTTCACCTACTTTATTTAATTATATATATATATATACACACATCATTTTCCTAGCATAATATTTAGTTGTTCATATAAGTTTCTTCTTGGCCTCTACGTCAAAACAATTATTAATACCAAATATTAATAGCTAAATAATTACTCCTCCAGAACCCTCTCCAAACCTATTTTTTTTTTAAAAAAAAGGTAGCTCCTTTAGAACTATCAAAGTCGTACGTCCCTGCTCAGAAATTAATACGCATTAACTATATCTTATAGATTGGGATGCGCGTGTGAACAGCCTACGGCGCGTGCACTGCTTTTTCAATTTTTTTTTATTTCGTCTGCCTCTTACAAAACGACGACGTTTTCCGGGTGGCGTGCTTTTCATTTTTGTTCAGCCTGCTTCTTGACTTGTACTTAGCATATATTTTCTGTTTATTTTCTTGCGAAAAGGTGGGCCCATTTTTCAGGGTAGGAGAAACGTGTTTCTGAAGGTTAGTGTTATTAGAGAGAGCTACAGTGAAGAGGCGTGGATTTTTTGGTGATGGGAAGGGAGAATCGTTCTTTGGATTGTGGGTTTTACTGATTATTTATTATTATTTATTAATTATTATTTTGATTAAATAAAATAAATTTCTCTCTTGTCACTTTCACAGGCAAGATGCGGACGTTTCTGTAGCTGATAAAACATCATTATTGCTTTATGGCACGGTGTTAGGCTACAGAATGTACCATCCTTTTCTGTATTTCTTTCTTCCTTTTCCAATGCATTCTTACTTTTTTCTCTCACCCACGATTAGGGTTTTCTGCTATTTTGGGGTTTCCTCTCCTTGCTCTAGGCCAAAGGACTCCCTTACTGTCCCCACCGTTGTACTCTCGGTGTCCGCTTCATCGGTCTCTAGGAGGGATACCAACGAGAATAAAGTGGTGACGAACGTGGCGGAGGAATGGCCGGGGTAGACACTTGGAGGAAAGCATGAGAAATATTCCCTGCGTAAATCTCACGGCGGAGCTTAGATTTATCATATCTCTTCGCTTCTGCTACCTTCTCTTCCTGTCTCTTGCTATCAGAACTCCTCCATCAACAATGGGTGATGTCATTCAACAATGGACACTATTAATAGACGTCTCATGTTTGAAGATAAGTTTGTATCCAACCCATTATCTTTTTACGTTTCCTCGCATTTTTCCAATTTCTTCATGGAATCTTGTGTTTTAACATGCATCCCATATTTCTTCATAATATGGATTTTTTTAATGAATTTTACTTTGGGGGAAAATGCTTCTAGGATTGTTTTCAATGATCTCATCTTGTATTTTTTGGAATTTCTTATATTTTTTTGTTCAATGGTTTCATTAACTGTGGGTTGACTGCGTGTTTTTTCTTCTGTTTCTTGTTGTTTATGAACTCTTTATGGGAATAAAAAAGAAAAATTGTTGAAAAAAAAAATTGGAGTCTTTATGAAAAGTATGTATGGCGCTTCTTTTATCTATTCGCTCTGATTAAGAAGCCAAAAGTTGAAATTTTATCACATCTCCATACTGGCACTTTGTTTAGATAGATTTTCTTATGCTATGTCTCACGGATGACTATCTTCATTGCATAATGTTTTTTTGAATAGTTGTGCTTACTTATCAGTGTTAACGATCAATTTCATTCTATGTAATGTATAATTAAAGTCTTTGATATATTATATGTGCTTTTGAAAATTGATGTTCATTGTTTCCATCTTTTTTGTCATCTATTCAGGCCTGTGGTTGCAGTGTTCTGTTGCTCGCCGTACTCCTGGAGGCTTGCTTGTACTATTGGTTGTGTTGCTAGCAAGAAAGGTTTGCTTGCTGTCTAATGGCTTGTTTAATGATAAAACTTTTATCATAATGACAAGCGAGTTCTTTATAAATTATGAATCATTTAGCTTGAATCCTTTTGCTTTGATATTTTAGCTCTTCACTTTTGCTGGCAGGTCGCTTTATGTGGTTTCTCGGGTGTTCTTGCTGTTATATATACACATTGGTGGCGTGCATAAGAGGTACGTGATATGATTTATGAGGTCATATTATAGTAGAGGTAATGTTGTTGCTACCAGATGTGGTTTGCAACTGTTTGCTGTGATTTATTTCCTTTTCCATTGTTTTGTTTGGTTCCATGGTTTCGTTTGGTGCAATTTGAATTGTCTCATAGTACTGAACAACCTTTCTTCTTGAGAATCTTTTCCTCACTTTGGGCTTTCCTGTTGCTTTAATTTCATCTTTGATTATTCCCCAGTTCTTCATTGTCGATGCTGCTGAGGATGTTTTCAAGAATGAGTTCTTGCTGGGTAAGCTGTAGCTTCTTTTTGTGGGTTATAGTGCTTTGACTTTGACTCAGCAGTGCTGATTGTTTTCCGTTTCTAATTTGTATAATTAATGCTTTTGGCTGTGCTACTTTATGATGATGTCCTGAATCTTAAGCAGCTTGAGATGTAGTGATTCAAATCATGTGTGTAGATTACGTGTCCCTGATAGTATTATTGACGTATTTGTTATAAAGTTGTTACTCTGTTGACGAAGTTTTTTTTTACTATGAGTGGGACATCTTTCAACTATTACATTTGAATTCTAATCTGACAGTGGAATGCAGGTTTCGTGGTTTAACAAAGTGAAGTTCTCTTGGGTGGTTTTGTTTCAATTTTGTTATTGTGACAAAGATTCTTCATGTAAAAAATATTCTAATATGCCTAGCCTGTTATATAGATTTTTTATACAAAATGATGGAAATATGTTATTCATTTTTTATCTTTCAAGGTCTTAGAAATTGCAGTGAGCTATTTTTCTTGGCTAACATATTTCTGCTATCAGTATATGGAATTGGGTCTGAGTTTAATTTATGACTTTTTCCATTATGGACACAGATTTCTTGGAGATAGTTGAAACACAAAATGGGATAAACTTTATGAGATGGTGCCAGCAAAAAAACTAGAGGTCAATAAGAACTTAATATGCATATTTTTAAGGTAATCTTTTTGTATTTCTCCTGCCTTTTGACTTGTTAGTGAAAGACTAAACACAAAGGAAGAGGCTTTATTTTAGAATCTTGGTTGTGTTTAAAAAGAAATTGTATTTAATTTGATTTAATGAGTTAAGTTTACATTCTTTCAATCCTTTTATCATTTTACGTTGTACTGTTGGATTATTTTGGTACAAATATATTTTTTGGCATTATAAATGTCCACTGGCAGTCTATAGTTTTCTTTCTATGCTTACTTTTGAATCTCTTTGGTAGATCTTTATTTCCGATGTCTCTCAAGTTTTATTTGCTGGATGACTTTGCTTACTGAGTGGGACAACAATGTGAAAAAAGAGGAACTTGATGAGGGCTTTAAAGAACCCATCTCAAAGAAGGCCTAAGACTCACAATAAGATAAAATTATAGAGCTTTTTGTGTGTCTTTTGTTCCGAATGGATGTTTCATTGTTTTATTCTTACATTTTGTAACCACAGCTAAGCAACGTTTTCTGTGGCTTTTTCCCCTTTTTTTGGTTTCAATTTTTCGCCTTTTTCACAAGGACTTTTAAAGAGTATAATCTTCTTTAGTTTCAGAGAATAAGACAACTAAGGACTTTCCTGTTGAGCTTTTCAACGTGCCAGCCTGGGGGCAAACTTCTCGGCGAGTCCATTACTAAAGCACTGTTGAAGGAATTTTGGGACTAAACTTCTGACCAAAGTTTTGACTCTAGGCTTCAAACTTTCTTTCACATGTAAGGAAATATTGGATGGTTTTAATTAATTATTATCTTAATTAGCAATGCTAATAATGGTTTAAATTATATATAATTGCATGAAATGGGAGGTGTTTAGACTGCAAGTCAGGAAGATGCATTATGCTTTGAGAACCCACTTATTACTTAGCTGACTTATTGGTACTTGACATTGACACTTAAATCAATGTAGAATTTCTACAATATCCTTAAGTGAAAAGCATGGTTGGATCCAATGAGGAGTTTGCTTCTGCATGCACAAAGGAGGTGAGTTAGTTGATATGAGAAAAGAAAATGTCATCAGCA
>JACFYI010003588.1:890736-904917 GCA_014898755.1 Handroanthus guayacan | reverse complement strand
AAAAAAAAAAAATCATGTGAATCAAATTAATTTATTGATTAAAATATATATAGTATATATAGTATATGACCATGTATATGTGAACATATAGATGTAAGTATATATCTATATATATGGATATTATTGATGTTTTCATATATAATTGTTTCAATATTTTTTATTTTGAATTTATTATTGTTATTAACAATTAACTATTTAGAATCTATACTATATATAAAGCGAGAAAGCCAAAGGTAGTTTTTTTGTTTTGGTCCGTTATGCTAAATGTACAAAAATAACCCTATTACAAAAAAATAATCACAATGTAGTTAAAAAAATAAAAAACAAAACATTTTTCTTTTAGTTCTTTTTTTAATATTTATTTTTTATTTAATTTTTTCTTTAATTATGCTTTTCTTCTTTTTAACTTTAGTATCTTCGAATTTGTCTTTCGATTATGTTAACCAACAAAATAAAATCAAGTAATAATATTCAATAATTAATAAATATTTTCATTATTAAAAATAAATAAGAATTTTTTAAGTTTGTGAACAAAAAAATTTGAGTGTGCCACAGTTACTAGTAAATAATAATTTTAGATCATATGATAAATTATTTTCACTAATGACAATGAAATAATGTGCTTGACACAAGATGATGTTTTTCAGTTAATATATTTCTTAAAGTTTAATATATTTATATTATTATTTTAAAGATCACATTGATTTTCATTTATTTATTTATTTTTGGATAGAAGATGGTAGAGATCACATTGATGAATTTATCAATCATCATAAATATCCTCCGAATTCCCCATCCTCAAATGAAGTTCCCCATCGATTTTATCAAATTTATCACAAATAAAAATTGGCGAAGGTATTGATGAACAAGTACGGCTATAAAAATAGTTCTTTCATTCAACAATTTTTTATAAAAGACTTCTCAAAACTCAAAGGGTTATTTCCAAGGATAAAAATGCCTTGAGATGGCCAAATTAGTTTACTCATCAATGGTTTTTACCTTTAAGCTATATACCAAGATGCATGATTAATAGCCCTAAACTCGTAAATAAATTTAAAATTAGCTACTATAGGAACTACAAGTTTTAGTGAAATCACGTATGTTACTAGTATAAATATTTCTTGAAAAATCTTGTATAACTATTAGTGACTGTCACTAATTTTCATTTATTACAAGAGTGTTATAATCGAACCTAATAGCTATCGGAGTGACTACTAGACCATTCAATCCCTGCTTTTTACTTCATCAGTGAGTGCTCAAATTGTCACTGATATGCAGATGTGTTTAAAATTTTATGCTCGTAAATTGTGTGGATTTAATTAAGTAACATGTCCTTGAGATGAAATCTCGAGATGAGGTAAAATTGATTATGTATTATGTGGAATTTGAAATATTACAAACAAAATCAGATGCATTGTGAAAGATGAGAGTTTGTTCCCCACTCAAGTAAATATACTATTTATGAAAAAGAAAAAAAAAATATCATCTTCCACTATGAGCCGACATATGAAATATCTAGTACTCCTTTGTCCATACCTTATCTAAGTTATGAGCACAATTCTAACATCTTTTGATGAAGTAGTTTCTAATGATTGAGAAGTAACATAAATGCTATGTCCTTTGTACCAACTTTGACTAAAGAACTACAAGGGTCAAGTATGTCATATCACCCAAACTACTCTGGGAAGAACATTAATACCATATCTCAAAAATATGACTTTGTGTTAACTTAAAGTTAGAGAAATGGGGAATTAAAAATAATATATTTTCTAATATAAATTTATCAAAATTTCCTAATTTAGAGAATTACATTTTTTTCGAAACGCAATTTCTTCGTTACCATAACCAACAATAACTAAAATGTTAGTAGCACAAATTAGTACTTTAAAAATTACTTATAACCCTTTGTCTTTAATTTATATTAAAATTTTCTTTCTTTTTTTCTTTTTTTTTTTGTTAATTTTACGTATACATTTTAGACATATAATATTATTTAAATATACATATTTGAAATGCTATAGGTGAATAGGGATGGCAATAAGACGGGTAGGAATGACCTAGCGCTTATCCCCATTGTTCAATTCCATTTCCATTCTCGTTTCAAGAATAATTTTTCTCCTTATCCCCATTCCCGTTTCGAGAATAATTTTCCTTCTCATCCCCATTCCTGTCAAATTTTCATTCCCTGCTTACTCTTTTTCCCATTCACTTGCTCACTTCATCCCCGCCAGAGAAATGTATATAGGGATGAGAATGGAGATTAAGGGATTCCCATTAGAAAATGTGTACGGGGATGGGGAAGATTTGGCAGGGATGCAAATATGGCTTCCATCCTCGCAGTGGCGGAGCCAGGACATTTTCTCAATGGGGGCGTAAAAATAAATACAAAACAATATACGAATTTGTACACCTTCAAATAAAATACATACTTTATAGTTACAACTATTCACATTGTGTTGACATATATTTAAATCGTTGTACAACTTTTTCTAATTTGTAAAACAGCTAATCATAAATACATCACAATTTTCTTGATCTTCAACTCCAGTTCTCATAAAATAACAACATAAGCAATAAACAAAAGAATACAAATATTTACTTGTAGTTTTTATAAAAATCTCCTTCTATTAAAAAATTTCTTTACAAAAAGTTTCTTTCCGAAAGCATGAAGATTCTATTCTACAACTTAGGGAAGTAAAAATAAAATAAATAAACAAACAAACAAAAAAAATATAAAGGCTGAAAGCTTTAATCGATTCTAATAAAAACAAATAAAAATAATATAAAATTTATTACTGATACAACGCAAATTAAGTTATTGAGATAAATTAAGATCCTATGATCAATATTATATTTGAGAGAAAAAAATTAAAGCTCACATATTCTAGTTCTTGTAGGAGAAAAAAAAAATGTTTGATAAGTCTTGAATCTAGTTGGAAATAAAATAACCACAAATCATTGGGTGATATTTGAGAATAGGAAAAAGGAAAAGAGAAAAAGAAATAAAAGTTTGAATATATATTATATAAATGGCTTGGGATTTGAGAATGGAAAGGTAAAGATGAACATTTGAAAAGAGTTTGAACACTTCAATTTTTAGCTAACTTATTATTATTATTAGAGCATGGGGCCAAATTTTTGATTTAATTGATGCAATATAAAAATATCACATACTTATGACTCATTTTGAAAAATTCAGTGGGGGCCGCTGTACCCACTGCCCCCACCTTGGCTCCGTCACTGCATCCTCGCTCCCATCTCCATTTTTCCCCTTTGTTAGAGACAGTCTCTCTCCTTTGCCATTCCCATGGGCAAAATTTACAATGAAAGTCATGAGTTAACTTAAGGAGTGAGACTGTTTATCTGTCGTATCATAGCTATAATTAATTATAATCTTAATGATCTTTTTACTGTATAGTAATTCTTGAATTTTCGATTGATTATTATTGATATACCGACGTTATATTAATTTAATTTACTAATCGTTTTTTACCCCTAAAGGAAAATAGGTGTAATTCAAGGTCGTATTTGTCATTGCATGGGAGAACAAAAGTTGAATCTCCACTTGCCCGATTTTCTAGGTATGATAGGTATGTTTTTGGGAAGATAGGTATGGTAGGTAGTTAGTATATCCATAATCCGTGTGATGAGATGGAGGGCCCTGATTGGCTGATATGTTTCTCATTCTTGCCCTTCGGTCAACTCAAATGTCGGCAGGGTAATAACACTTTCAGACCCTTGAAAAATGCAACCCGTTAACGGGGGCCTAAAAAGGAGGATAGGGCAACAATTCTCTGCGGCGGGTAGCTGTACTTTACTCGGATCCAACGTACGAATATTACATTTTACTCCCTGTCCAGCTCATCATACCAAAATCATACTACAAAGTACACCCTCAATAAGATATTATCCAACAAGTTGGACATATATTTTTTGATTTTATTTGACATTTATAGGACAAAATTGCGAGAATATAGTGCCATTGTCCTTTTTTTTTTTTTGTGAAAAAGTTGAAATAATATAACAATCTTGACTTATTTTTATTAAAAAACAAAAAATAGACAATTAACGATGATAACATCCTTGCATGTAAGAAATATAGATTGCACGTTATAATTAAAGTTAATAATGAACTTATCACCACAACTTCACCAAATACTATCTCATGTAATTATAAATTTTGTTAAGAAATTTGGGAAAATAAAACAATATCCACTTATTTTGTTAAAAAAATTATACAAAAATTTTTTTTTTTTTCCCCAAAAAGAGATAAAGAAGTGGGATAAGAAGTACTCTATTTCAAGATAACTTCGTTCTTTCTAGTTAGATTTAATCATAATAATGAAATATGGACATAAAAAGAAAATTTTATGTTATATAAATAAGAGGATAATCACTTTTTGAAATAACTTGATTGCAAAATTCTTCGTCACTATAAAATATCCAATCTTAAATTATCATTATTATTATTATTATAAAAACAAGTGTTTTACCACAATCCCGCCCCGAAAAAAAAAATCCCTCTAACTTTCCATTTTAAATTTAAAAATAATAATACACAAATATTACCAACTATACTTCAATTTTTAAATTTTAAAAATTTTAGAAGAGATTGCTTCACCACATCTCATGTAATAATTCTTCTTTATGTGTCTATGTCCCTTCTCTTCCTCCACAGACGGTTTGGATTGGCCGGCCTTAAGCATTGAATACAACGACTGGATGAATACCTATTAAACCGCTAATCAACAGACGACACACACACACACACACACACACAAAGTTAAGTCTAAGTACAGAACTCTCCAAGTCTCACTCCCGTTTATATACATTGACAGAAAAGGAAAAATTCGATAATCAGAAAGGGAAGAAACTGCGGAAGTATTGGACGTGCAAGATGTCTTTTGTAGCAGGTTTAGTGGTTGGATTAATTGTTGGGTTGGCCCTGATTGTTGCTTTTGTTCGCTCAGAGAATGCCCGATCCAAACATCGTTCGGACCTTGTATGTTTTGGTTGTAATTAGTATTGATTTTTATTTCTCGGGAAGTTTTGTTTGAATTACTGTTTAAGTAATTTACAAAGAGTGTTTTTTTCTGGGCGGATTTTTCTGGAAGGCTACTACGATTGCGGCGTTTGCTAGAATGACGGTGGAGGATTCGAGGAAATTGTTCTCGCCGGAGTATTATCCTACTTGGGTTGTGTTTTCGCAGAGGCAAAAGGTTTGCTATTCATGGTTTAGTATTTCAAGTACTGTGTATGTAAATTGTTGATGCTAATGTGTTTTTTCTTGAATTTTCAGTTGACTTGGCTTAATGTTCAGCTGGAAAAGATCTGGCCATACGTCAATGAGGTGTAATTTTGTGATACACTAGGGTGTTTTTGTTTTTCTTCTTGAATTTGAGTTTTGTTTTTCTTTTTCTATTTTTATGGTGGATTGTTTTAATTTTTGGCTTGTTGTGGGGTTTGAAGGCGGCGTCTGAGCTGATAAAGGCGAATGTGGAGCCAATCTTAGAGCAATATAGGCCGGTTATATTGGCTTCCCTGAGTTTTTCGAAGTTCACGCTTGGAACTGTAGCCCCGCAGTTCACAGGTTGATTATGAGTTGCTTTTCTTAAAACAAAAGCTAATTTAAAGTAATCTGATTTTGTTCTTTCGTTATTTTGTTTTCTGTGCGTGCATATACTATGGATTTTGGTCGAAGTTGAGAAATTGTTGCCATAAGCTGGAAATAAGGGGAAAATACTTGGGAATTAGGACATTTGACAGAAACCTTTCAAGATTGTTATGAATTTATCTAGCTTCCTTCATTCTGTTTTTGGTACAAATATATGGTTTTGTGTAAGCTAATAAACTCCACTAGCTTGATGTGGTTTCAGTTGGAAATCCACTAACTTAAAATTTCTGATGGTTTGTTATCATATTAGAGTTTTACCTTGACTTTAAACCATAGCTGCTATTAATGACATCAATTTTTCTCTTCTCATGGTTCTAGCATCTGTTCCCCTGAAAAGATCATATGCCATTGCCCTAAGTAATAGAGAGACAGAACATCTAAGAGGGCATGAACTTGTGGTGGTGCCTAAAACCAACTTTTTCGAAAGAAATTTGTTTCTAATGAATGTGCCTGTATGGCATTATCACTGAAAAAATCAAAGATTAACCATGATATGCTCAAACAGAAGATATAGAGTGCTACATAGTGGCTTTTGTTAGCGGTATTAGCTAATCTAGGAGATTTTCTCTGCTTATGTCATGCACATAAACATTGATCTCATGCTAATTAAACTTCTATTTGGTGATAAGCTCGATTAACAGAGATGCAGTCAGATGCACTTAATGAATGATGGTGCATTACTAGTTATATTGTGTGGAGATAAGCTGGATTAACAGAGATGCAACAGATACACTTAATCAATGCTGGTATGTTTACTTGTTATGTTGTGCTGCAGGAGTTTCAATTATTGAAGATGGAAGTGAAGGAATCACCATGGAGTTGGAGATGCAATGGGATGGGAATCCAAGTATAATACTTGATATTAAGACTTATCTTGGTGTTGCTCTACCTGTGCAGGTGAATACCTAACCCGCTCCTCCCTTCTCATGTTTGTGTTGGCTTATGTCTCTCAATAGAGCTTGTCATATCTTATCAAGGACAAGAGAACTTCTTATGGCTTGCTGTCTTTCCGGTAACGATAACTTCAGAGACATTTGTTTGAATCCCACATTGAAAAAGTATAAGGGTCTTGGCCTCTTTATATGGTTTTGGGCAATCCTCACCTCACAAACTAGCTTTTAGGGTTGAGTTAGGTTTAAGTTCCATATTCAAACATGGTATTAGAGTTAGACCCATTCCTGATGTCGGGCTATTCATTGTCTGTTTCATATTACTCCATACTCCAGATGTTCATTCCTGGATGTGTGTTGTTTGTTCACCCATTTCATATTATCTCACGCTTCAGATGTTCATTCCTAGGCATGTGGGGGTGTGTTAGAATCCCACATCGAAAAAGTATAAAGGTCTTGGCCTCTTTATATGGTCCTGGGCAATTCTCATTTTACAAGTTAGCTTTTGGGTTTGAGTTAGGTTCAAGTTCCGTTTTCAAACAATATTCATCTGCATGCTTATGTATACCACCTGCCATGATGATGCCGATAATAATTTATTAATTTAAATGAGGAGCAAGTAAGCTCAGCCAAGGAATGTTATTTTCATTTATTAATGTATTTAGTCTGATAATTTGCATAAAATTTTTGAAGGATAAGGCATTATGTTTTGGTGCTAAATTGCAGCATCATTCCCTGTTATTTTGAGGATAGATTTATAGGTTATAGATAAAGTCAGTGTGTAAAATTTTCCTTATTGACCTAAGTCATTGATGTCATATTATCAAGTCATTGATGCACTGAAATCTGTTGATGGATATATATGCATATTTTGTGTGTGTGTGTGTGTGAGAGAGAGAGAGAGAGAGAGAGAGAGAGAGAGAGAGAGAGAGAGAGAGAGAGAGAGGCATTAGATGTCGACTTTGAATGACAAGTTATGATGAAGGGAGACCACACTAAGTTTAACCTTTTCCAATGAGTGGTGAATTAGTTGGGTCGCAAAGGGAGTGATGGAATCTGGAGGGGTATGTGTATTTATATCAGATTTTGTGATTAATTAATATCTAGAGGAAGGGGTATAGATATCACCTTTGTATGTCGAGTTACGGATGAAAGGAGACTGCACTAGTTTAGTATTTTCCATTGGGTGTTGAAACAGTTGGGTCCTGAAGGGAGAGAGAAATGAATCTGGAGGGGTAAACAAAGTATGGATATATCAGATTTTGTGATTAGATAATATCATAATCAGATAATAAATAAGAGATATCCGTTTTTCCCTCCAGTTCAAAAATTTTGAAGAAAAATTTTCTGCAGTCTAATTTTAACAAATAGCTAAATAAAACCTCTCAATTTCTGATTTGCAATAAACACTAAACAACTAATCATCTCTTACACTCTTATAATTGATTTCTTCATGGTGAAATTATGTTAAAAATTCGGAATGCTAATCAGAGGTTCAAAATACCAGATGGAATAGAAGCCTGTTTAAAGCATTCAGTGTGACTGCACTTTATCCTTAACATTCTTAGTTTCCATGACATTTGGGTTGTCCTTATGAGAATTTGTGGCTGAAGTACATGAAAGTATTGTGGCCTTCTATTTTCACTAATCTGTAACCTTATTCGACCTGTATCCAGCCTCAGGGTCAGTGAAAAAACAAATTACATATCCAATACTCTTCCTTAGTGTTCATTTTATTGTCTCTTACAGATGTTAATATGCTGTCTTTTCATCCTCTTTTGTCTTCAAAATATTCAATTTTTTGTTAATTCTTTTCTTTTTAAGTTGCATATTCCTTGAGAAGTTACTGTTACTTCTATGTAATGAATTTTTTTCTATATGTAGGTGAAAAATATTGGATTTACTGGGGTCTTCCGGTTGATTTTCAGACCACTAGTGGATGAGTTTCCTTGCTTTGGAGCTGTTTGCTTTTCATTACGTCACAAAGTATGGTATTTCCTTTACCCAGTCTTCTGATTCTCCAAGCAGAAATTAGTATATGTTACGGTCAAGAAAGTCTAGGTAGAATTTGTGTGTGTGTGTGGATATTTTAGCAGCATGTCTGTGTTAGGCCTGTAATATTCCTTAAATTTTACCTTAGATGTTATGTGAGAAAAATTGACGTTTTGGACTATTCTCACACATGCACTGTTCACTGGTCACGTTATTGCCTGCCTGCATATTCAGATGTAGCCACAGGCCAAACTTGAAGGAATGAAGCATCTAAATCAAGTCCATTTTTTTGACTTTCAGAAAAATCTGGATTTTACACTTAAAGTTATTGGAGGAGACATATCAACAATACCTGGCCTTTCTGATGCAATTGAGGTCTGTTTATTGCGTTTCTCTTTATTTCATGTGATTCCGTAATTTTTATGCCCGTCGTAATATTATGTAGGTTGGCAGTGGTTTTAATAAATTAGGAACTTCCTTGACCTTACTGGGATGATTTCCTATCCAGTTATTTCATTGTTGTATGAAACATCTAGGGTGGCATATAAGAGTATTGCATGTGTAGTGTCAATGAAGTGGTTACTTCTTTGATATTTAATCATGTACACATCAGTGAAGTTTTATTTGCTTTCCATTTCTCATTTTCATAGTAGATGTAGAACAAATTCGGATTTTAATGGTGTCTTATTTGGTTCCTATCTTAGGTGCCAAAAATTGATGTCAATGTAAATAGTCACTTTTCTGGTTTTATGATAGGGAAAAAAAATAAAATAAAGAAAAGTTGCAATGAAGTAGAAATAAAATATTAAGGGCATCCTTTTGCTTTGGTTGGCATTTGCCTTTTTTCTAGAGTGCTTCAAATTATTGTTAAATGTTCACAGAGATATACGCATATGCACTTGAGCAATTGGGTAAAAAAGAATAAGAAAGAAGAAAAACAAGAACAAAGATGATGATGATGATGATGATGATGATCTTACTATTGTGATCATGGCATCCTTTTTTTCTATAAATGATCAAGGGGCACTTACCTTTTTTCAGAGTACCATAAGGGATGCTGTTGAAGATTCTATTACATGGCCTGTTCGAAAAGTTATCCCTATATTGCCTGGAGATTATAGGTAAGTTGCATATTGAGGGCTCATTTGTTAAGTCTGTATTTCCTCATAATATACTGAAGGTGCTTAAAAGGAGCATAGAAACTGGAATGCTTCATACTAAAAACTATCTGTGTTGCTTATCACATGAAATTGCTCTCTGCTAGAGCTATCCGGTACTGATGTGATCCCATCAATTTTCCTGAATAAAAAGAGAGGGGGAAAAAAAAAAAAACTGTAGCACAAAATTGAGAATCTTTTCGATTGAATTAGAGGCTTTTTGAGCCCAAGGTTTTTAAGAACTGAAGAGGTATGAGAGGGGCTTCTGATGTTCCTGATCGGCTGCATTCTTTATGTAGTAGTTCGGCACCTTTTTGTGGTTTGAAATTTTGAACACAGATACCTTTGTGTAATCTTGGATGAGCATTTAGTTTCCAGGATTTAGTCTACAACACCATTCAAACCAGTGTCCATGGTGGTGGTTGTTTTGGCTATGGATACTAGTAATGTCAGCAATATCTGGTAGTGGTAGGAACAGTGATGAAAATGTTTATAGAAAAATACAGCAAAACACTAATAATCCTGAAATCTCTTTCATTTGTAGTAATTTTGGTACAACCCATAGCTCCTTGATTTGTCAGCAGTGGCATCAAACGAAACATGAATCTGTTTGGTTGAAGTAGTTTTTGTTTGACATTCTTTTTTTCATTTCTCAGTGACCTTGAACTGAAGCCTGTTGGAATTTTGGAGGTGAAGCTCGTGCAAGCAAAGGAGTTATCCAATAAAGACATTATTGGGAAATCTGATCCTTATGCTGTGTTATACGTGCGCCCTTTGCGTGATAGAATGAAGAAAAGCAGGACAATTGTAAGTTGTTTAATCTCCACGGAATTATAGATTCTCCATGATCCTTTAGCCAGAGATATTTATTTTTAATTCTTTTCCTTTTTTCCCTCCCAGAACAACGAGTTAAATCCAGTTTGGAATGAACACTTTGAGTTTGTAATTGAAGATGATTCAACCCAGCACTTGGTGGTAAAAATCTATGATGACGAAGGGATTCAAGCTTCTGAATTAATTGGATGTGCTCAAGTTCAACTGAGTGAGCTTCAGCCTGGCAAGGTGAAGGATGTGTGGCTGAAATTGGTGAAAGATTTGGAGATTCAGAGAGACAATAAAAATAGGGGGCAGGTAAGAGATCTATTCGACTGTACTTTCCTGTCATCGAGCTATTCCTACAAGAATCGCTTTCAATTCATAAGTTGGGGAAATTATTCTTCTTGAGTAAGTATCCATCATTTAAGATGGGGAAGAAGAAAATGGACAGCTTGAAATCATAACTTAAATCTCAGTGACATGTTGTTGAAGTACATGTCCAAAGCTCCATTTTGAGAAGGGCAGAATAAGAGGAAAGTCACTTGCGTGAGTTTTCTCTATAGGTGGACATGATTACACGAGCAAGATTTCTGATCTTTGATACTTTATCATGCTTGTAGTTTTTTCAATTTTGTAGAACTTCTTGCTGTTTTACTCACGGAGATTAATGCTATAAGGGCTAAGGCAAGGTGGCCTTCTCAACTTTGCCCCCATGGGGTTGAAGTTCAACCAACTTTAATATGTCCAACATCTTGAGATCTTCTGGGTCGTGTTTTACCCATTCTACATGTTGTTTCACTGATCACCCTAAAAGTTTGATGCTTTTGAAAGAATGTGAATGTGAAGCTGCATTATGAATATAATTCAAGTGAAGTGTAGATGTGTATATGGCATTCTATGGCTAATAGTTTAAGCATAAAGTTGTCCTCATCTTCACATTTTTCCAATTCTAGGTGCACTTGGAACTTCTTTATTGCCCAAACGGGATGGAAAATGGATTTTCCAATCCTTTTGCCCAGAATTTCTCTATGACTTCACTAGAAAAGGTCTTGAAAAGTGGAGCAGAGGGGACGGAGCTCGTTGAAAATGGTGGTGAAGGCCGAAGAAGGGAGGTCATTGTAAGAGGTGTACTCTCTGTTACTGTTATATCTGCTGAAGACTTACCACCAGCTGACCTGATGGGGAAAGCTGACCCATTTGTGGAGATCACTATGAAAAAAACTGGATCAAAAAACAAAACAAGGGTAAGTTGCTCTTTAGTTTAGTGTTCTGAGGAATTTTTGCTTACCGAATCAAAAGTACTTCTTCTTGTTTCTATTTTCTCCTCTTTGAACTTGCAAAATCTTTTGCGGGATTTTTCTGACAAGCTGGTTTTCTAGCACCTCTTCTGTCGTATATTATAAGTTTCAATACTTTCATGTCAATTATTTAATTTATGCTTTTGTGTTTCTAGGTTGTGAATGACAGTTTAAGTCCTGTATGGAATCAGACTTTTGATTTCGTTGTTGAGGATGGACTACATGATATGTTAATTCTAGAACTGTTTGACCACGACACATTTGGGAAGGTACCTTTTTTCTTCTTTCCTCTGTAGTAATGTTGTATATTATGTTGGTAGAATGTGGACAAGAAGAAGTGGCGCATGTGATATCTTTTTTCAAAAAAGTCACTTCATGGTAACTTATTTCCAAGAATCCAGATGTTTTCTTAACTGTAAGAGGGGGCATCTCGGGTATATTTACAGCTCCCAGTTATATATTTGTTTTAATAAAGAAGGCAAACTTGATATGACAATCTTTGTTGCACTTACTTATTGCTACCTACTCCTCGTGGATCATTTTACACAATCTATCTGATGTTATTACTGAAAACAAGAAAGCAAATACTTCATTTTTTGTTAGAACATTTTTAGCAGTCTCAGTCTGACACACTGGAGAATGGGCTTCAGAAAACCCTTGGTCAGGGAGCTCCATTCTTACTAAAAGCATTTTGCTTTTCCATACGATGCTAAAGCTATAATTTTGCCTCAAGGAAGGTCACCGAGTAATAGCATATTTAACATATCAGGGAATCCAGTTATATTGTACTTTATAAAGTTGTATAACTAAGGACAAGGATAGTTGTCTGGTTATTATAATTTGCGTTCCCACCCTGCTTAAGCCTATACGATAATTCGAATTGAAAAGTTTAGTTGACAAATAACAGCTATCATTGTAGGTGACCCGATATTATTGGAAGGGGCTGTTCTGGGATCCAAACATATGACTTGACATTTGATTAATTTCGATTTGTATATGATAAGGATTTGTGTCTGTTGTTGGAATGGTGTGGATCTGATCAATACATCCACGTTGGACAGTTATAGTATCTGTGTCACCACCTATATTTGTTTGTATAGATACATATGATACTTTCCTGTCTGACTAATGGCATAGTGAAATGTGACCGTTCATATTGCTGCAACGATATGAACTTGTCCCGTTACGTATTTGCAGTAACGATTTCTGAATTAGTTCTCTTTGCATTCCGACATTTTTTTTCGGTGCAGGATTACATGGGAAGATGCATCTTAACATTGACAAGGGTTCTATTGGAAGGTGAATATAAAGATGGGTTTCCTCTGGATGGTGCTAAATCAGGAACACTCAACTTGCATCTCAAGTGGACTCCTCAACCAATTTACCGTGACACCTAGTCTCTCTTCCAACAACAAATACTGAAACTCTTTCGACGTGTAGAATATGTTTTCGGCATACACAAATTCTTCCCAGAGACACCGACGAATAATTCTCTAGCGATGTGATTTTGGAAGTGATTTTTATGTATGTAATACTGCCGTGGTGTATATAATTATTCGAAGTGATGCAGGAAGAGATGCTGTAAAGCTGGAGAAATTTGAAGTGGATATGGGAAGAAAAACGAGCGGGTCAGTCATGAAAGGCCTGCTGAGCTTTGTTGAATGTGAGGTTTAGATAAACATGGTGTACAATATTCAAATTTGCTTCTTAAAGTTCGACTTGGAAAAATATCATGTTTTTTCATTGAATGATGATTGCTTGATTGTAGAAGCTATATTTAAATTCTCTCAAAAGAAAATGATAAAAAAATGAAAAGAAAAGAAGAAGCTATAATTAAATTATTGGGACAATTATCTGAATTGAGGTGTGGCATAATTTATTTCTTATGTGGTTTTGGAAAATTATATTGGCACTTTCTGTCCTTATCATTAATTTATCTAGCAAAAAATATTCCAAAAATTGTGGAACACTATGGTGGGATCTTTTGATAGAACTTCACAAGTGGATTTTGTGAACATGAGGTTCATTAATGTTACATAGGTTTCATCATGTTTCTGCAACTAAATGATTGGGGTGCCTCTGTAATTTTATTTTTTATTTTTTTTTATTTTTTATTTTTTTTGGCAAACTGCAATGAATCTTTTTGTAATTAGATATACCATGGCAGGAGTAGGTTCTGTAGCAATGGATCAAATAATCTATATCATAATCAAATTACATCGCTTATTGTAGCAATGGATCATCATTGGCTGAATAATTAACTAACACAGGATGCCAAATTCACGTTCTCTGCCTTCGTTTGCACGTTGTCTATGCCGGAATGGAGCCATGGAGATGGTTTCTTCAATCTTCTT
>JACFYI010003588.1:859583-873333 GCA_014898755.1 Handroanthus guayacan | reverse complement strand
ATTTATCAATAACTTTAATCATATTCGAGTCGTATGGCTGAGGCAAATTCTTTGATAGGTCTATCACCCTTATAACTCCAACATATATCACATACATTTCCTTGTCCCTCCAAACTCCCAAGAGAGCAGCTTATAAACAGTAAAGCACAGCTGACGTACGTGTTTTAGGATAGCTTTTCAGAACCCTACCTTCAGGATCATCCGAACTGCCCCACTTGCAGGGATTTACAAGAGCTCGGACCGACAACCCGACGTTGCCCAATCCGATACTCCTGAAAATCCCAGGGCCCAACTTGCTTGCTTTCATGAGGCTAACAATAAACGGGATATTCAAACATATTTTATAATCATGAAGCCATTCGGTATATATTTGATTGACCAATCATAATGAACAATTTGGAAACATGATCAATCATATCAATCAAACGAATCGGAATTTGGAATCATAGATTGTAGAGAACAAATAGATCAAAATTGAGATTATAAACTGTAGAGGATAAATAAATCAGAATTGGACTATGGACCAGAGGAGTTTTCACTTGAAATCTTCATCTTATTAAGGGGAAAAAATACGAAAGAAATCATTTAGAAGTATTGAAATTTCAAAATTTATTTTATTTGAAAATCAGCTAAAAATCTCACTCGAATAAAAAAAATAATTTTTTTTTCGTGAAAAAGTGTGAAGTTTCAAATTTAAAGATATTTCATAAAAAAATATCAAAACAACTCAAACTCAATATTTTTCTAGCGGCAGTTCACTTTTCGATTGTTTTAAAAATTCATCTTAATGAGTGAAAATTCGTATTTTAATTCCGTAATTAACTAAACTCGATAATTCTTTCTAATGGTATATTTTTTGAGGTAATTCGGTAAAGAAAAGTTTGATTTTTAAATTTTCGAAAGTGAAAGTTAAGGTTGATTCCTTCCAGCTTCTCGAAAATCTGGCGAGTCGTGTTCTATGGATGTTTTTGGCCATAATTTTTCATATTTTTGAGTGAATCAAAATTTTAATGTTATCTACACTTTAAAAAGATTTCCAACTGTATATTATATGAGTCATTCGGATGAGGGAAAGTCGAGTTTTCAAAGTCACCAAGAAGTTGAAGATAAAACAGATATAGCTGGAATACGATGGAAATGGCGGTCGATCTTTCGAAGCCATTTTACCAATAAGTTGAAGATAAAGCAGACATAACTGGAATACGATGGAAATGGCGGTCGATCTTTTGAAGCCATTTTCGCTCATTTTTCTTCTTTGATTTTCATAATTCTTGATTCTAAAAGTATCTACACTCAAAGGAGTTTCCAACGATATATTATATGAGTCATTTGGATGAGTGGAAGTCGAGTTTCGATAGTTGCGAAGTTAAGTGTTGTGCTGGCCGAAGCTATACGAGAGGCTATCATTTTTTTTTTTTCTTACTTTTTTAATTGTTCAAGTCCTCCTCTTTAGTCCATGGTCCGAATATTTGAGTCCAAACTAAGGCATAGATGTTCAACAAGCATTAAGTTTGGCATATCAACAATATCAAGCATAGAATATCAAGAAACGTAACAACGGCATTACAAAGCTTATAATCACAACTGTCACGGCATGATCAATAAAGGCGTCATAAGCTTAAGATAGGCAACGAATAAAGTATGATGGATAAGAGCATATGATCGTATGAAAAAGACAAGAATTCCGTAGGTTTTACTTGTCGTCCGGAGCTTAGAATGCTAGAAATCGAGTAATCCGAAAATGTGACGTCTAGACACAAAATAAGCTCTTATTCAAACTCACATCTTAACAAATCATAACACTTAATATTTACTAAAACTTACTTACTGAGGCTTGAGCAAACACCTTTGATTTTTTCTTTTTTCCTTAATCTTTTGTAAAGCAAAGTGTTTGTGTGTGTGTGCAAGTTCCACCCCTCAATTTATAGTGTATAAGTTTGCAAATGCTTGGTCCTTATTAATTTGGATTAATTTAACCAATTCTCACCAAATTTTTCACTAACTATTATGGTAATTGAAACACAACTTTCAACCAACCCATGCCCTCTGCAAAATTTGGTGATGGAAGCCCATACCCGTCAATTATTTCATGTTTATTCGTTTAATTAGTGGTTTTAAGTGCTTAATTAATTGGATTAAGGTGTGACTGATTTGGGGTCTTATTTAGGCTTGATTTTTTGCTCAAATAAAACATATTGAACTAAGATATTGGGGTGTAATTAGGGGAATGATTTTTAGGCGTTAAAAAAAATATCTTGAATTAAGTTGTTTTCATTTTATTTGAAATCGGTTTAATTTACGAAACCAATAATTCGAAAATTTTAATTTTGAAAAATCTCGGGGTGTTACAGTGGCGATCGTCCTACAAGCAGGCACCTGAGACTAACACGGTGACGAAGTTGATCGAGTACAGAGTGATGCTTGACAGCTTTACGGCGAATGATGTAAGTGTGAATGATGTAAGTTACTAAATTGTTCTGTTTTAAATTATTTAATGATTAAATGTTTTATGAATTGAGTTATGTTTTCTGTCAGGTGCATTGGTTGCCTTATGAAGTGAATGCGGTGGATCTTGTGCCGAGGACGGTTTACCATGGTGCCATTCGTACATGCCAAACCATGCATTGAGGCAGTTCGGCTTCCGACAAATCATTTCGACCTAACCACTGTTGCCTTCCTCTTGCCCGAAAAGGCCTAGGAAGACAGCACAATATAAGGTGACATATCTGGCCGATAACTGATATTGGATGACATCAAAAGCCCACGTGTTGGTATCAAACTATTGTGCTCATCGTGCTTTCCTCCCAGCTGCATGTGCATATGATTATATGGAGTGGTAATATATTCGAAGCCACCTTCACATTCAAAACCCTGAGCACGCAACCATTTCAGACAAGGATATGTGCAGCACACATATCCAAACCCATTCATTGTCACCTATGATCTAGCGTTGGCATTGTACCATGTGATTCCACAATATCACACAGATGAGTATTGGAATGACATACGCCATGAGGTGATTTATAATGCTTTATATCAGGCAGACGACCTGTTGGAGTCCCAAATTCAGCATTTCAGGCTGGATGAGGCCGATGCGCCTAACAAGAGGAGGATAGAAGGGTGAGGGGTCAGAAGAGGGGAAACCAGTAGAGATTTTTTTTTTTTTTTTTTTTTTTAAGATATTTATGAAATTATATTTTTTCAGTTATATATAAAACAAATTTTTCTTTCTTGTTCCGTAGACATTATTGTATATAAATTATGAAAAATAAATAATTAACAAATAATTCAATCGTATAAGTTCAGTACCTGTTAGTCTTATATATTGTATTCATTAGCAATATATATAGGAACACTCTCAACAGCTCGATGGACCGTGGATGGGCAAACATAAGATCAATTATTTCATTACTTATTGGATCGACATGGTGCCACTATAAGTATTTATTCTTAGCAATACAGAATATGAGATGCTGAACTACTGTACGCCCACCCAAAGCTTCTACCTTCATTTTATTTTATTTCTGACATTATATATATGCTTTAGAGAAGTTTGAATAGTAGGGTCCTCTCGCCTAAAGTGATCCATAATTTCTTCTGGTTTCATGTGACTTTTATTTAATATTTTTGTAATTTCATACGTGAGTAATTTCATAGTGATCCTAGGTCAGTCTAATCACCATTGAATGACCATGGTAATACGTCGCTGGAGGGTGGTTATGTTTTTCATTTGATACTGATATCCGCCATTTATTCTTACTTTCCATGTGTCTTAATAATATAAAAAGACATATGCATTTTTTCGTTCTAGTGAGCTTTCGGCTTTCCACATCTATATTTGTTCGCATTACCCTTTGTTTATCGTACTTCTTGCATGATATATATATGTCTCGTTTATGCGACGACTGTACTATTAAAAAAAAAATATGTTATCGTGCAGTAGACTTGGCCAATTCTTTCAATTCTTCTTTACTGCCAGATGCTTGATCAATTACGAAATAAGTGTTGTAATCCATTTTTTTAAACATTTCTAGGTCCTGCATATTGTAACATGAATTGATAAATTATTTTAAGGAAATAAAAGTAAAAAATGCAAGAAAAACAAAAAATTGGTGTCAATTTGTTTTTTTTTTTTAAATTGCGCCTCATAGAGGCGCGATTTTTCAAATAAACATGCCTCCCACATGTGCGACTATCTAAATCAAGTCGCCTCCCATGAGCGCAATTTGCTAGTTATGTACCTTTATGGGAGGCGTAATTTAAAAAAAAAAAAAAAATTCTGCTTCGTCTTTTTTTTGCGTTATTTGCTTCAAAATCAACATTTTTGCCTCGCGTCAGAAGAATTTTTGCTCAAAATCTAACCCATTTATGTTAAAAATGTTGAAAATTTTTGTAATTTTACGCTTAAATGAACTAAAATTTCAAAAATGGATATTTATAAGAGGGTGAGGGTTTATATAAAAAAATTTTAATTGCTCTACGTTAGTAATGAACGCTATGCAAAAGACACACCCCTTATGTTTCGTTATCAATAAATTTATGCATGTATATGTTTTATTTTATAATTTATAATATATAATATTTTGTTAGTTGACGTATGTCTTCATACTCGACTATACATGGCATTTAATAAATGCCGATTGCTATGCGAAAAAGTGGTCAACATTCTCACTAAACATTTTTCTTTCTTTCTTTCTTCCTTCCTTTTTTTTTCTTTATTTTTTTCCCTTCCCTATAATAGAGGGAACAACTTGCAGGAAAAAGAATTAATGTAAATTGTTATTATCATATTATATATAAAAAAAGAGCTGAAGAGAAGACAAAATTGCTTAGGTAGTGTTTCCAACTGATTATAAAAAGCGTTTATGTGATTATGAGTCGGTAAAAATTATTTTTAAGTATTTGAAAACTCTACTTCTACTATAATTCTCTAAAAATAATTAGCAAAAGTCTATAATCTCATAAGTAGTCTTGGGGCTACTTACGAAGTATTGTAAGTTATTCTTATAAAAAATAAGTTATTATAATTCCAGACACAATATAGTGAATTATTTGATAGCTTCCAAATATAAAAAAAATTGATTATAATTCGATTTTTTCAACTCTCAGCAAAAGTAGGTGATTATGTTTTTATATAATCTGTTGCAAACACCACCTTAATTACCTTAAAGTTGGTGGCTTTAGCTTGTTCGATTATATTTGATATATATTATTTCTGCAGAGAACTATTATTTTTTCAAATTAAATCCTTTTCCCCCAAGACTGTCACAAGCTTATTGTCTTAAAACATGTTGCCATATTAATTAAATAAACAATATGATTAATTGGGTTTAAAACATGTTGTCATATTAATTAAATAAACAATATGATTAATTGGGTTGCTCGTAATATATATAAATTTATTTGCTTACGCTCATTCCTAACGCATGATAAATGTTTTCATTGTGAAGACGAGTAAAGAATACTCCATCTTGGCATGAATCATATTGAATCATTGAGAAATAATTAATTGTCACCCAATTATTATTAAAATTGTTATTAATACGACTACTTCATTATTGGCCACCTCCACTTGTTACACGGGCATCAATGCGGGGACAGTAGTATCCTAAATTAGTTCATAGATTTGAGGTCTTATTTTTATCTTGGGTGCAAGTAATTGTACCTTGATTTATCACTCAATTCCGGGAGAATCTAGAAATATTGTTTTGGATGTTTTCTGTTGTAGCATGAAGATAAATGAGAGTCATTAGAGGATCGATTACTCATCTAGTAGAATGAGAAAATCTCCTATGTTTTTTTGAGTAAGCAGTTTAACTGAATCCTTCACACATCGCGTGACCCAATTGTTAGACTTGTTCACATTTAAGAGAATTCCAATGTAATATTCTATAGGAATATGCAATTGAATGGCGTCATGTAGTTTTCTTCAAGTTTAGATAGTAAAGTTAAGACTTTCTTTATAAAGTGTAAAAAAGTCAATAGTAAATAATATAGTGTCTTTTTTTCCATATATATATATATATATATTATCCTTCAAGGATGAGATTTGGATCCCTAACATCTCTTTAAGAGAGAGATTCTAAAAGGAAGTCGATATCACTCCACCTGAGGATCTTTGGCTAGTTAAATGATATATTAACGATTTACAAATTAAATTGCAAGAATGTTGCGTGCTTGCTTCTAGCCAAATCGTTAACATAATGGGTTAGACACAATATTAGAGACCTAGACCATTGACTGAATCCCGCTTCCCTTATTGTTAAACAAGGGCAAAGTTATTTCAATTCACCATCGAGATCCCTTGTGTCGAGAGCTTTGTTTTCCTAACCGAAATAAATTAGGACTAGTAAACATAGATCTAAAGATAACAAAGATGAGAATAGCGTTGTTTCTAATACGAACTCCAAGAATGGGGTCCACACTCTCTCATTGAAGGAGGTCGAACCTCCCTTCAATAATCAAAATGGTCTTAAAAGTTATCTTTCTCTCTTACTCTTGTTTTCCTGTCTGTGAATTTATATTTGTTCTTTATTCTTTTCGAAGTAAAAAAAAAAAAAAATAGAAAAGAGTTTCCTTACTTTCATAATTTTGATATAGATCATATTTCTAACCAACATAGAGATATTGTAGTGGAGGTTTCACATATCGATAGGCAAAAGGAGAGTTCGCAAATATTGAATTTGAAATGCAACAAGAATTTGCGATCACTATAACAAATCTGCTGATCAATGCTGATATTATCAATTGAAAAGCAATTTAAGATAGATTCTTTAACTGTCATCAAACTAGGTTATGACATATGTTTTTTTTTTGATAAAAAACTAGGTTATGACATAAATGATCATATTCGAGTTTGCACGATATGGCCACAATTTAAATTTTACTTTAGTGCATCATTCGCCTTCCGCCACTATTGTCGTATCTACCCATTTTAAATTACACCTGATGTCATGTTTGTCACATTTTAGAAATAAGCTGACATATTTGACCATATCCAACTCCCTATATCAAATAAACCTAAATAAAAATTCATTTTTCTGGAATTAATATAAAGAGATTATTTTCCACACGTTATTTCTTTTGAAAAAAAAAATGCATTTCCCATGATGAAACCAGACAATGCTGTACTTTTCTGAATGATGAAAAAGCTACCATATTTCACAGCATTTCTCCGTCATTGAAATTTCTAACCAATTATTTTGTTGCTACGTCCAAAGATTATTAACTCTATCTGTATTTATAAATTAAGTGTGGTAGGTCTTCGGCGACCAGATGTTCTATATGTATATTCCCTGATCCTATTTTTTTGCAGCGAGATTAGCACACACAGTACAATATATTCTTTTTCTTCTTCTTCTTCTTGTTCTTCACTCTAAATTTTGATGTGATTGAGGAAAGAGGAGGACTGGAAAAAATGGAGGCCCATCAACAGTTGATCAAAATTCTAGAAGCCCTTAACCGGGTTTCCCACGATTTGCATGAGCCGCCGGATTCGGATTCGTCCGCCATTAAAGCCTTGCTCGTGCTCCGAACAGCTTCTGGTTCGATTCTCTCCTCGAACCCCGTTCCATTTTCCCTCTCGCAACACCTCTCCCAGTTGGCTGATTTAGTTCAGGATCTCCACACCTCCGAGGCATCGGGACACGGCCTCATATCTTTTTTGACTAGCCGAGTGAAGTCCCACGAGGTCTCTCGACTCGCCGCCGAGATCGAGTCGGAAATCCAGGCTTTAATCGACCGCGAAGCCGTCTCCAATTTGGAAAAAACTCTGGCGGAAATGCGGTTTTCGCCGTTGTTCGACGAAGACAAACTGCTCAACGAAATGTCTGTGCTGCAAAAGACGCTTTCGCGGGGTTTCAACATAAATTTGCAAGACATGCTGCTGAGATCAGGGATTTTCGCGAATCTCGAATGGGTTTTGTGCAATCCCGTTTTCCCGAAAAGGGTTCGGGAAAAGGCAGCGATCACGATGAAAGACCTCGTGCTTTTCAACAAAGACGTCTTCGTCGGATCAGTCCTAGTTGGAGGAAGTATAAAAGCACTAGTTTCAACTGATTCTTTATGTTATCTGCAAGTTCTTTCTTCTTTAATAAAGGCCATAAAGAGCCCTTTCGTGGACGAAATGGAGTCCTATGGCGGCATTTCCAATATAGTTAGCTATTTATCTTCAAATAATTTGGAAATTAAATTAATGGCGATGGAATGTGTGATGGAGATAGGGTATTTTGGGAGGAAACAGGCAGTAGAAGCTATGATCAATGGTGATTTGATAGAGAGACTTGTGGACTTACAGAGGTCAGAAGGGGATCATATCTATGGGAGATGCAAAGAGATGGAGAAGAATAATCCATTTGAAAGGTGTGTGGCGCGGTTTGCAGTGCAGTTGGAGGTAGGAGAAGGATTGAGGCAGAGAGAAAAAAGGGATTTCAAGGTGCAGATTTTGAACAAAGTTAGGGAAAGTTGTGTTTCTGATGGTGAATCTGCCACCACTGTTGCTGAGGTTTTGTGGGGTTCTTCGCCTTGAAAATGTTGATAGATTCTTCAGAATTAGTGGAAGAAATTGATGGGTTTCTTGAGGATTTGTTTGTGGGGAATAGGGTGTGTAGTTTTCTTTTATTTCTTTTATTTCTTTTAGGTGGGGAGAATCTACAGTGTCGTATATTCTAGGGATAATTTCCTGGGTAAGGTGTTTATGGGATAATTTTGTGTTAGCTCAATAAGTGTAGCTATATTATATGCATACCTTCAGAAGAAGGTATAATTGTAATTATAAATTAATTGAATTGTATAGTAGCAATATAATGATAATTATTCAAATTTCAAGGGCATTTTAATAATTATAGTAAACCTCAAAAACGTTATAGAGCTAATTATTCCTATATTGGGTAAATGGGCTTTTTTTTTGTTTATTTTTATTTTTATTTTTATTTTATTTTATTTTATTTTTTGTGTATAAATAGCGTAAATGGTGTTTTTGTTGTATCATGCTACGTTTTTAGCATTGGACTTTAATCTTAGAAATATTAGCTACAAAACTAGGACATTAGAAAAAGAAAGAAAAAAAAAATGAAATGTTAGGTCCTAGATTAATGGTTAATCTAAGAATGCCAAATATAATATATATATATATGTATGTATATATAGGAGTGGCCATGTTCAATCCAAACCGCCAACCTAGCACAAACCTAATACGAAATTAGTAGATAGATTGGGGTTTATGGGATTGGGCCAAAATTAGGTAGACTCAACAAAAACCTATAAATTTTAAATGGATTTGGGTTGGGTTGCGGATTGACATACTCAACTCGAAATTACATTCCAAATGATCCAATAACTTGATTAATCCAAACTCAACTCATTTAATATAAAACATATATATTATATATAATATTTATATAAAGTATATAGGTTTAGACTTTAACAAAATCAGGTTGGGAGTAAATAGGTTGATTCAAATTAGGTTATACCTGAACTTGCGCAACACACATGAATTAACAGGCCTAATTGATTTGTGTAATTAGATTTATTTTAATTTTATGATAACTATTAGCGATAATGTTTCAGTACTGGAAAAAAATGCCGCAAAACATTAATTTTTCATAAATATCAAATATTGTTAAATAGGTTTGGTTGTACGTTTTTTTTTATTGGTGGGTTAAACCAGTTCAAATCAAGTCGATTCGGATTTACCTAAGTTTAATTCAAGTTAAGTTTGGATTTAAGCTAATCTGATTAAAAGTTAAATGAATTGGATTCGAGTTGAGAGTAAATTGATCGAGTTGAATCCGAACCCATCCAATTGCCACTCTACTTTCATAACAAAAAGTAATGGATTCATTTTTCCATAATCGCTCACTCGCTCGCTCTTTCTCAAGGTAAGATTGATTAAAAAAAAATCAGCGGTTTAACCATATACTTGTTCCCCATTTTGGATTTGGATGGAAATGTCATATATTTTACTACTTGTTTTAATTTTCATAAATACAAACCAATATGAATGTTTTAAGTCCCCTAATAATAGTCTTGCATAGAAACAGGAATATATAACGACCAAAGGAAAATTTCAATCAAGAAATCCACTAAAATTTTATACTGTATAATTTAATTAGTGAATTAAATGAGTATAAATTCACTTAATTAGGAATAAGTTATGATAGTCATCCAAACAATTTCTCACACAAAAATGAAGATAGGCAATATCAGGTGCAGTTGATCTAATTATCTTTAACTGAATGAGAGCATATCTTTTTCATACTAATTTGACAGTCCAAATCCCATCATCATAATCTTTTCATGCTCCATTCAAAGCCTCATTTCTTGGGGGTGCGCTATCTTCTACAGCATCAGCTCTAAGTGAGTGGAGAAAATGTTGTCAAGATGGCACTGGCCACTAAACTTTTTTCTGTTAGACATCGCCTTCTGCACCACACGATCTTTTACATTTTACATCTTTGAACAGTTTGGACGAAATATTCCCGCATAATTCCTCCATTTGCCTAACATACGGCTAATTTTAAAGATATTATCTGTTTAGTCTTGTCATTTAGTATTTTCCCTTATATTAAAATCAATTAAATTATCAGCATACTTTTCCTTGTCTCATTTTCCAGCTCTTTTCCCTTATTAAATGGCGAAGATACCCAGAATTATTTTTGAGCTGACAAAAATATCATGAGAGTTGGTCATGCGCCTACTCCGTCGAAGAATCATTGTAAAATATTAGAGATGTTCAAATATGATAAAGCGAAAAATCATGTACCTTAAATTGCAAAGTCTAAACCAAGGAAGAAAAAAGAAAAAAAGAAACAACAAAAAAAAAAAAGAAAAGAAAAGACACCTTACTGAGCAAAGTGTAAAAACCTCCTTAGTTCAGAGCTTAAGAATCATGGTGAACTATTTGAAGATGTTCAATTATGTTCAAGCGAAAAATTCTAACAAAAAAATTAAAAAAGGTTTCAGCGAGCGATTTGTAACAAACTCCATAATTCGTCTTAGATAGCAAAATATTTTTTCCTCGGTTGCAGTAATATATATTTCACAATGCACAAACATGCATAGGATATTTTGATTCACTATAATCTCAGAATTTCGCATTAGCCACGGTGCACCTGATGCAGCAGCAACCATAGCCTCAAAAACAATGGCCGTATACGAGGAAAAGGGGGAAAAAAAAATGAAAACATAACATGACATGACACATTGACACTGCTCTTGCTGTATTTCAAACAATGCTCCTTGAGTGTTATCCAACAAATTGTCCCATGTAGTAACAGATAACAAAATTGAAGCTTCATTATGAAGCTTCACTGTCCTCTTGATGAACATCACAGATTTTTCATTTTCCCATTATTAGTTAGTTTTCCAGGATAGAGATACAGATATATACGCCACAAATATCAACTATCAGCAGATGAAATTACTATCCTGTTTCCAGAGTTTCTCTACTGCTAATACTCTTATATGACTTTTTCCGCAACAAGCTTCTCATCACAGATATAATGGCAACTACAGCTATTTCCATGTGCTCCGAGCTACTTACCTTTACACATACCTGGCCCATTTTCCGGTTATTCGCATTGGCGTTTAGTGACATTCTTGTATTCCGGTTCAATCTAAAGTCAGACTGTATATTTCCACTCAGAACCGTCTCATTTTTAAAAGAGAGGATTGTCGTTGATAAACTCACTTTCTCGTCTCTCACGGGGTAATCTTTCCCTTTTATAGTTGCTTCAAAACTTCCACCATAAGCTACTTGCCCTGCACCTGTTATCCCACCAGCATTCATCTTAAAGTTCAGCCTGTTTTTAGTTGAGATGCTATTTTCAATCTTGGCACCATAATAGTACTTATTTTCAAAGGATGTCACAGAAAGACCACATTCAGTGACATTATGTTTGAAATTCTTCAGCTTTGTGTTACTCCGAAATGAGCACATCAATTCTTTCCCAGCAGATTGGACATCAAGACCTACACTATAGGTGGGCCCTCTAGGATCTAAGAAAGCTGCTGTTGATTCACATTGAACATTGAAGTCTTGTTTGTCCTTGCTCATTTGTCCTGCAACATAGGTAACGACGTTCTTTCTTACTTCTGCAGCTATCTCAAGATTGATTCCATCAAAGCCTACGTCATGATCCCATCCGTGTGGATCTAGAACTGGTCTTGCAAGCCACTGGTCACTGGTAACAACGCAGCGGAATCTGTGCACAGGCGTATCCGAATCAAAACTTGGGGGGATGGCCATATCTGGGAGCACAATTGCCTCTGGAGGCCCTTGATTATCGGGGTTCTCATCAGAGGGAACACCATCATTGTTTTTGTTCTCTCTTCTGGCGTATTCTTGTTTCAGCTGTTTCTTCAAATAAAGGGTCTCCCTGTAATCCAACTCATCAAGATAATCCTTTCTCTGAGAAGGGGTCAACTTCTGGAACTGAGCTTTAGTCAGAATGCGGATAGGAGGTAAATGATCATATTCATCTTCTTCCTCTGTGTCAGAGAAAGAGAGTTCATCGATTTCATTATCTGCTCCATCCGCGCTCAGTTTGACGCGATGTTTAAGAAAAGATGAGAGCAGGTGAGGCAAAGAAGGCAACCGAGAATTATCCAAAGGCCCTAATTGTATACTGTCTCCGAATTCTAGAAGATTATTGACATCACCAAGAATTTTGGTGCATATGCACAATAACATGAACTGGGACATCCATACTTGTCCGTTAGGCAGAACCTTCTTCCCAGAGTTATTCACCTTACAGGATGGATGATTCTCCACCATCAGTACAGGATTCTCAAGTTTCGTATCCATAATTGCCTGGTGAATATGCTGTTGCAACACCTGTGTGCAGTAACTGACGTAAGAATCATAGCTTACAGGATATCCATTCTGACCTTCAGGAAGGACTGCAGAGGAATGAGTCATCACAACATTCATGCTGAACCAAATTGCAGGGCCAAGAATGTCAGTGATAAGCTTCAGCAATGGAAAATCACAATAACCCTTGTTAATCAAATCAAGGCGTTCAAAATACAATATAACGTCTGGACGTGATTTTCGAATAAAACGCTTGACAGAGTGCAAAATTTTCCGATTTTTACTGTTTGAATTTGTTGAGGTAGGCAACAGACCAGGTGTGTCAATAAAGCATACCCTGATGCCATTCAACATTCCCACAATCTCTTGAATTTGATCAGTAGCAGGCCGAAATGCATCCGTCATTACCTTTGATTCACCAAGTATGGAATTTATTGTGGAACTCTTGCCAACGCCAGTTTTTCCCAAAACAAGTAGTTTAATAGAGAAGTCCAGTTCAGGCTGACCAATTTCTTCTTGCTGTGCAGCTACCACCCGCGCTCTATCACCGTGGAGATTAGCTCTTTTTAGATCTGATTCCCCTGCTCTTATTAAAGTTGCCAAGTGGATCCGATATAAAACCTTTGCCACTGTAAGATTATCTTGCGGCAAGCCAAGCCGTCGAAGAATACGCAAAAACTTGATTTGCAGAGCTTCAACCTTCGCAAGAGGGTCCAAATTCTTCTTCTCAGAGCTAAGATTAGATCCAGAAGAATTTTCCACTCGTTGTGACAAAGGATTCTGAGTTATCTGAATATCACTAGATGAGCAAGGTGTTTCAGTAGAAACTGGCTGTGAAATTAGATTGGCATTGGTTTGAGTTAAACCTGATGCATGCAAGCAGCTGCTGTTAGACAAGATTTATTATAAACCAATACAAAGATAAACCCAAAATCAGCC
>JACFYI010003588.1:840587-853768 GCA_014898755.1 Handroanthus guayacan | reverse complement strand
TGCTTAGAAAAAATTATTTCGAGCTAAAAAGTAAAAATAGCACAAAACTGCACAGAAACAAAGAACAAGCAAAACTGAAGTAGGACGAAGACTAATACGAGCTAGAAAGTTCTTTAATCAGTTCATCACCAACATCAAGTCACCTTGTTTGTATCATTAGTAGCCTTTGAGCTTTTTATCAACCATTAGTCATCACCTACAGTACAATTAGCAATAGAAGAAAGAATCTGAAGCAGATCATATTATTTTGTTTCAAAGTAATCTTCCTATGGTTTTAACAAAATTTCTTGAACTGACACCGAGGGCCAGGCCTCTATCGAGTGAGAAGATCGCTCATCAAGATCGGAAATATTAGTCTTTCTTCCGATAATTTGTTGAATAGATTTGTTTCCATGGAACGAGATCCTCCCTCCTCAAGCAGGAACTGTCTTTTCACTTGCTCTGTAGTACAGCATTTTCTGCACATAGAACATCATGTAACCTTGTGCAGCCCTGACGATGTCGTCGTTCACTTTAGTGATCCAAGCATCATCGCACTTGTACCATTGATTGCCTAATCTCAAATAGGTCACATAATGACCAGCATCAAGTCTACCAGAGTGAGTGATGACAGCAAACAACTCAAACTGTGAAGAAAATTCACTACAAGCATCTTGCTCATCATCTTCGATTGGGAAGATTCTGTTCCCGTACCTACTTCTAAGAATAGATGACGAAAGGTAAGGTGCCATGTCTAAAGAAAATGGGAACTGTAAGTATCGGTCAATCTTTCTTGACATTTTACGGATTGGAGAATGCTCAAAACGTTTGATATGAAAACAAGAAACCAAGGGAAGCTTTCTTATAGACATTTGTTTCAGAGATTCCTGCCTCACTTGACACTGCTGGCAGAAGAATTTTTGGTCAGACCCCAATCTCTCCGGTCTTGTGAAACGATCGAGACATCCCACCAAGGTAGAAACGTTCGGGTTCTGGCCAGAGTTCTTGGAACGTGCCTCATCATTGACCGAACTATTGGATTTTGTATTTGCTGTTTTTACAGAACCAACATGATTTGGTTCCAAGTCCAATGAGATATCTATACAAGGATCATATGTCGTAGATGTGAATCCACAGGATGTGCACATGACATCAGATCTCAGGATGCCAGAGAATACACGGTGAGCAACACAACAGTCTCCACTGCCTGCATAGCAGAACATGGAGTCACAATAACATCGTAACAACAAACATGCCTTTCGAAACATGTCAGGAAGTAGGCCATTTCACTGTAAAAAGAGCACAAATATAACAATACGTGAGGCTCATGATTCAAGCAGCAAAAAAGATGCTCCCAGATTCCAAATTAACAGAAGACAGTGTAGGATATCGATACAACCTCAACACAGTGTAGGAAAAGGGCAAGTTACCCTCTCAATAAATGAGCCGTGAGTTTCCTTGGATTTCATTCAGTTGATAGAGAAATAAATTTTCAAGAACTCTAAATCCTTAGCAATTTCAGTTCTCATGATTTCCAACCTACAAGGATTTTCTACAAATTAAATCGGAAGATGATACACTAAGGTACAATTGCTTAGATGATTGAAACAATTTGAGGCATCTAATCATCAGGCATTTAGATTGAAAAACTCAATTAAATTCGGGAGGAAAAATCATACTTCACAACTATTAAGGATTGATGAATCCCACCTTAACTATAGCCAGAAAAATGGGCCCCAAATGGAAGAGATGACTTAATGTGAGCAAACCAGGGAACACTTTCAAACATAGGCTAAAGTGGCATCTGAAGGTGACTCCATCTAATCCCATAAACTTAAAGGATTGAAAATATTCTCCAAAAGATAAGCCACTATCTAATTAAGACGAAAGGCGTGGCGAGATTCTTGGCCAACACCAAAACAACCAAATGCTTGAAAGAAAAGGATTCAAATTGACACAGCCTAATGAAAACTTGAACATTCATATCCTGAGGTAAGAACTCTAGCAACAGCATAGCTGAAGTTAGCAAATTAATTAGTGCGCATATGAACCCTATGATGAAAACCAAGTGCACCAAAGAAAGCGAGACTTACAGTGAAGCAGAGGGCAAGCTCGCAGTTTGAATATTGGCCCTAAATCTGACAGCACTTGCCAATATCAATTCCTAAGGCAATTGGAAAACCTAGACCAGTATCCTGCATTTAGAAATTACGGTTACTCCATCATCTGTTGAAGCGTTTTGGTTTCCTAGATCAATTGAGATACTATGTATGAGAGAGTAGGATGTTGAGTGGATAAGAGATGCCAACAACTTTTGAGTCATAAACTTACAAATTATTCCAAGAAAATTCATTTATCCATCATAAGTCTTCAAAACAACAATATAAAAATATAATTCAGACTTTAATTACTAGACCTAATCATGGCCGAGACACCTGTCCAAAAAGAAAAAAGAAGACAAGGAAAGAAATGCAAATGGATCCTAGAGTCACCATGAGTAACCATTCAACGTTTCAAAATATTATCTTCTCTATCCTCTCATTTTTTCGTTGTTTGTTATCATACCGAAATTCATTGCCAATCATGCATCTTTAAGATCCTGTAGAATAAGTCAGGCTATAAGAATTTTGTTGGGCCCGGTTCTTTTGACTAAGTGTCTGCCAGCACTTAAGAGTTGTGGAAGACTTGACAAGAGTAGAAAAATTTGTGTTCAGGAGTAATACTCTTAACCACTAACTCACCTTGCCTAAATGCCACAGTAATGCATAAATTTTTCAGAATTGTCTGGCTCCAAAATAAAGCCAACAAAAGAATATATAATTTTAGTCCCGAACACTAAATTTCCATTTCAAGCATGAGGTTAAGTGTCTGAGCATGGACATGGGGCCAAGAAGAAATAAGGGTCCTTAAGAAATAAAACAATACTTACAGACAGTAAACCAAATAGAAATATTTTCTAGGACCCCAATTGTTAAGGGACATGCTTCAGGTTAAGAAGGTCCAACACAACCAGCACGATAAACCCGCAAGTTTGGTCTCACCTTGACTATGGGGCTTGCGCTTATCTCTCTGCATCTTTTCATGAATTCCATCGAGCATGGAAATGAAAAATTCATGTGCATCCTGCTGTTCATAACTTGCAAGATTTGATGCATGCTGCCACCAACTGTACCACAAAAGGCAGCCCACATGAACATGTGCATCAACGTCTAACCATGCACAGATAAAAATAAATGAAGCATAAACAAATTGCATGTTTGCTAGGAAAGAGTTGTAAAAGACCAAACACACAGCAATAGAAAAACTTACGTCCTCGTTTTACTCAAATGCAAAATTGACTGTAGTAAGAATTTGAATTTGGGAAACGGCAAACAAGAAAACAAACAAAAAGACTTCAAAGGAATTCAATCTTTATGCACCCACAAATCTCAAACCAAATGCAGACCTGTATAAAAACTTTGCTGGGCTGTACGGTGACCGATCCCCAGAGAACACAGCGGAGAAAATGGCATCCAAATCACAGGCTAGACACAACTGCACATTTTTATTATTACCCTTGTTGACCTCGCTCTTCCGAGTAACAATGGTTCTATTTTCTCTCTCGCAATAAAACCGATTGTGCTTATCACTCAAGAAATAGTTCCTCAAAGGAGGCGTATGAAGCAACGCCTGCAAAACTGAGTTCATGAAACATGTGTTCCCGAGATTGCTGAGTCCTCTCAGCCCCCAGGGAAGCAGCCCCGGGTCACCTCCGGGTCGACTCACCGAGTCACCTCCGGGCTGAATTGTAGGCAAAGGGCTCGAGTTCTCCGCAATCAATGCCCGCTCCTTGGGATCGGGAATCCAAGGTTTGTAGTCCACCCGCCTTCGCTTTCGCAGATTCTCCTGTGGAGGGAGGGGCTTGTCCCCAAGGGCGACTGCCACGACGTCGGCATCGAAATCCCGGTCGTACACTTGGTCCCCGCACGCGCAGCAGAAGAGTTCGGCCCGGTCCACGTCAACCGCCACTTTGTGCGAAGTTCCTTCTGCGTGGGCCGTGGCATGCTCGACACACGCAACGGCGGCACACAACACGCAGGCGTAGAGCCGTGGCGGCGCTCGGCCACAAATGCCACATCGGATGTTCTCCCCGCGGCGAATGGAGGCCCGGCCTAGAGGGCGGACGCGTATATACTCT
This sequence comes from Handroanthus guayacan, assembly GCA_014898755.1. Classification (NCBI taxonomy): domain Eukaryota; kingdom Viridiplantae; phylum Streptophyta; class Magnoliopsida; order Lamiales; family Bignoniaceae; genus Handroanthus; species Handroanthus guayacan. The sequence goes on along the minus strand of JACFYI010003588.1, from coordinate 849,612 downwards.
CGAAGATTGCGGAACGGGTTCGGACCCAGTTGGGATCGAAGCTCCGATAAATGCCGGCAAGAATAGCTAGGGTTTTGGGCAGCTGCTGTCGAATCCCCGATATTAGGAACCGATTGCCGGGTTTCAGTTCCCGATTGGGTTTCTTGCGAATTGATCTCCAACAAATGAGGCCGTGTTCTGTGATTCGGTGATGACATTGGGCTCAAAAACGCCCTACAATTCAAGAATCATGCGCAAAATCAATGGAACTTCCCCAGGAATCACCAACATGAAGCTCGCTTGGGGTGACAAAGCGAAATAATGAATGAACATCTACTTATTCAGATCCAAATGCATTGAGCTTTTATACAGAGACAGAAGAAAAAAGAACTCCGTATATATATACATGGGGAACATTTTTTGCGATATTCGGAATTGCGGTGTCGGGGTCCGAGTGAAGGTGGTTGGTAGGTCTGATGGTTTTAGTGTAGTCAATAGTCAGCATCTTTAATTCTTAACTAGGGTACTCATCGAAAAATAAATAAATAAAATTCTTAACTACGGTGAAAGGGTAAAAGTGGTAATATATGATGGTTCTTTTTGGAGTGAGTGAATTTTAATCAGTGCCCATCCACACTCGATTCGTATGAACTAAATAAATGATAGTATAATTTGTATTTAGTAAAATATGATTTGAATTATTTTTTTTTTTATATATTTAGAGAAAAGGTTGGATCGGGAGAATTTGATATGACTAATTTAGTCACCGTAATTCCCCTAATATATCAGTGAATATAGCCCCATTCTCATCAGATCAGCATTATGAACTCTTCACCGTCAACTCATAATACATTCACAATATATGACAAGATTCGAACTCGAATATTCAAACAAAAGTGGTGAAACTTCACCATTAGACCACCATATTGGTGGTTAACTCAAATTTAATAATTAGAACATATGATTTATGTATTTCATATAATTTAATATTAATTAGTGGATTGTGAATGGTTATTAGTATAAGATCAGATTATTTTTTTTAAAAAAAAGTATACATGAAATCATATTGAAAAAATAGATCACGTTATTAAAGTATAGATTCCCATTTTCAAATTTCCATTTGCAGAAATCCATTTTCTTCGTTTGTCCTTTTCATAAAATAATGAGTTCGGAGTTAATTTCTATTTTTCAAGAGGGTGTTTAGTATTACTTTTGCAAGTTTTTCTATTGTCCTTCCTAGTAGTGTTCACATCCAAATCAAGCCGAACAAAACAGATAATACAATCCAAACCAAACTAAAAACCAATCAAAATCAATTCTTTTTTTGGATTAGTTTGGATGTAATTTTTCAAAAACCAATTGGTTCAGATCGGTTTGCAGATTGAATTTTGAAAATTGATCTAAACCAAATCGAACCAAAATATATATGTTTATATATTATATTATAACTATACCAATATAAACCCAACCTATAGAGGTCTATTTGTTGCTAATTTGAACTTTGTTACTAATTTTAACTTTGTATTCTATAAATAATATCATTTGTCATACACTCATATTCAAAATAAATGTGTATAATGGACTTTTGTAATAAACAATTAATTTTTTAATAGACTTACCTATTTTTATTTGTTAGATTTTCTAACCAATTAAACCGATCCAATCAAACGGACTTTAATTGGTTTGAATTTATAGAAAGGACCAAACCGAACCAAACCAATTCAATAAAAATTATATAGTTCGGATCGGATGAGTTTTTGCTTCAAAACCGATACAAACCAAACCACAAACACCCCTAGTCCTTCCCTATTGTAGTGAGTTAAGGTCCTACTCTATTTATATGACAAGTGTAATCTTTTTGTTTTATTAATTTTATATATTAGTGAAAAGACACAAAAGCCCTTAATAAAATCAATTCATTTTGACAATTTTATAATTTCGCAATTCCCAATCCATTAACTGTGTTCTTCCCCACTCCCATAATTTCTTCATTAAGTAAAAAACCTCTTCCACTATCCTCCATTTTCTCCTCAATAATTGGTCGCCCTAGCTTTGGAAATTTCAAGGAGTTTGGAGGATGTCTGAACACACATACAAATATACATATAAATTCAGGGCCCAAATCAGATTTGAGAGTTTTGATAAACTCTTTTGATGTATCAGGAAAAAAAGCTATGTTTTATCAGAGCTTAAGTTGCAAAGAAGTTCTTTTAAGTGGGCTTTGTGGTTAATTTAGATAGTTAATTTTGGGAGATTTTATTCTTACTTTTCTTCCATTAGGTCGAACAAGGGAAAAGAGTTGAAGTATACAAGGTGAGTGCAAAATCCTTGATAAACTGGAAACCCCTAAATCTTGCCAACTTTTTATCCAATCAATTACAACCAAAGGATATTCTAGGAATTAAAATAATATATATAGAGAAATTATAAATTTAATGGTAAAAGTAATGAACAGTTGCCATTAATTTCACTCGGTGTAGATGGTTGTAAATTGCTTTTAAAAACGGATATGACCTTAACGCAGTATTAAGTTGAAGGACCGTAGAAAAATCCTACTTTTGCTAGCAATTTTTTAGTTTTTCAACTTCTAGATACTAAAAAGTAATTTTGAAATTTGATACGATAACTTCTACATTTACAATGATGAATTTAAACAAAAATCAACAAAATCTAGAAGCACCATATGAGGTAAGATTTTTTAAATTTTTTCTTCAAAAGGATTGATGAAAATATTATATTATTCATACCAAATTTTAGGAATATCATATTTAAGAGCAAAATAATAATTCAAAAATATTAAAGCAGTGAAAAAAGATTGCGACCAGTTATGAGAATACAATAGAATTATATGGTCTCCCCATATCTAGCGAAAATCAACTCTTGTATGATATGAAAGTACTCAAAGACGATACGAATGGTAGTTAATGTGTGGACACCAACTAAAAGAAATCAACAAACTTTAATATGTGCTTGGTATGAGAATTTGGGGGAGAAAAAGAAAAGAAAATATTAAGAAAAATAACTTTGATTATTTAATTTGTGAGAAAAATGTTAAAGAAAAGAAATTTTAAGAAAAAATATAATGTAACAGGATTAAAAATTCCTTTTCCTTACAGAATGGTATGAAAAAGTAAGAGAAACTCTTATTTAGCCTTCTCTCTTCTCCAACTCAGTCCCCTCAAAATTTCATCATTCTTTTTCCTTGAACAACCGAAAATGTGAGATTTCATAATTTTTTGATTTCATTTTTGTTTTTATAATATTTTTCTTTCACATTGAAATCCTTAAATCAAACACCGCATAACAATTGAAGAGACGCAGAGGCCTTCACAATCATGTACGGTATCATGGCCATCGTAGAAAGGAATTGATTAGTTTTTAGGGCCAAAAATTACCTCAACACCTCAATCGTAAGGAATAATATTGTAATTTTTCAAATTATATGAAATATTCTATAACTAAGCCAACCTCCAATAGAGTTGAGATAGAGTTGAGGTATTGTATTCTTGTTTGGTGTCCAAGAAAAAGGAGTTTCAAAAGGCTTTTTTAAAAGGGAGAGGATTTTTTGAGGCATTTTTTAACACCTACATTTTGCCTTAACTCACAAAACTTAGCTCACAAGGCTTGCCACTGATTTTACTCATCTCACAGCCACAGTAAATTCAAATTCATCATAAAAAAATTATAGAAAAAGTTAATTATTTAAAAAGAAAAAAGAAAAAGAAAAGAAAAACCCTTGAAACTTATAATTTAAATCAACAAAAAAATTGCTATCATCAATTTACAACCCTCAACTCTCAAATTCTCCAGGTTCTTTAAGCAATCTCAGATATGGTTTTCCACTTTTGACCATGTGAAAAAATAACAAGTATAGAATCCAACTTCAGAATATCTCAAAACCATTTTTGGCAATCTCCCAAAAGAAAAAAAGGGGGAAAGTCTTTAGCAATTATGGAAATTTTCAATCCTAGTATAGTCTAAGAAAGATATTATTAATAGAGTAGCAAATACACAAGTAGTATTCTACTTGGACCTCCCTTATAGAGCTGTGCAGTAAGAATAACAAGCTGGAGTACCTTTATACTGCCTCCGGAAACAAGATTCTAAGGTATGATGATGTTCATGAATTTCCTCTTGGCAAAAGCCAACCACCATTTGTTTGGAGTTCCATTGGATCTATAAGCCACACTTAGTAATCTCCCGCTAGTTTCCTCACGTATCTGCTTCAAGTAATTTCTGAAGAGTTCTGCACTCAAAAAGTAATACAACCAGGAAACACTATGAAATGATATAACGAACAACTAAATGTAGCATATGCAACATTCTGATATTCATGAAAAAATGTAATGCTAACATGTCATGGTTGAATTTTGTAAACATTGATAACTATATAACACACTTTTGAGGTTTGGCTTAATTACAATAATACTACCTCTTGTGGTTTGCAATAACACCCTCTGTCATTAGTTCAACTAGCAGAAAATCAAATGGAGTATAGTTGTGGTTTGGGAAATTGAAATCACACCTGCCAGTGTAGAGGGCGTCATTGTAAATTTTCAAACCACATGAAAGTTGTCATTGTAATTTCCAGACTACAAGTAGCAGTCCATTGAGTTTCCATTAATTGAACCAATGACAGGGAGCATTATTGTTATTTCCCAAACCATAGGGAGTGTTATTATGGTAATTAGCCAAACGTAAGGAGGTGTTGAGGTAATTATCCCATTCCATAATCCATAGTCTGAGAATCTTGAACAGAGGGATCCACCTTTGCTTATCAACAATGGTGGTGATAAGTATGAAAATCAGCACAACATATATCCAACGTTCTGACCATTTTAGTTAACCTTCAGCAAACATGGCATATCCAACATCTGATTAAGCAGAGAAAAGGGATGCCTTTCATATACCAACAAAAAGGAATAGGTATGAAAAAAGAGGCCAGAATTGTGGAATTTCTCAAGTCACGGATTTATGGCTAGCCATGTCAGCTGAATCAACACAATCGATTAAGTACTGCAACAATAATAGAAAGCCGCAGGACCAGTAAGTTGGGTGGAATAATTTCTCTTTTGCAAACATCTCTTTTCTGTTTCAGTGGAAAATGCAATCTGGAACTAATCAACTAGATTCAAATAGATAAGAGATAATTAAGGGCATCTTCAAAATCCAAATCACAATATTCCCAACTATGGGGTTCAACCTTCCTATCATGCAAAATCTAAAATGCTTCAGGCTGAAGTCCATCACGGAGTATGAAAGGTCACCGCTCATCACAAATCATGAAGAATACAAACCTAATACTCACATTCTTCTTTTCATGTAACACTATATTACCTGCCTCTTTTTGAGATTGTGGAAGAGCAAATAGTCCTGGAAATGGAAATCCATGCTCTCCAGGCACAGGGACCTTTTCCAGCCCAAGATTAATAATCGCTTTGGTTCCTTCAGCCAATGTTCTGCAGCCTTCTAGTCTCTTTAGAGCAATATTTATATAGAATGTTAAGTAGATAAGAAGCTTATCAGCTGAACTTTTGATGTCAAAGTTTCTAAAGAAGACATTGGCGCGAAAGAATGTAATTGCTTCATCAACAATATCTGTGCTATCTGCATGCAACATGTGACACTATATCGTTAATAAATTTGTTCTGCTTCTTTAAATTTGGCATCAAGGAGTGAATATGACCTTGTTCTGAAACTGGAGCTGGTCCTTTGATGTGGCTTTTTAGGGGAAGCAGAGGGCAACCACATGCTTTAGTAATTTCTTCATCGTCCACGAAACTGGAGTGGTACACCTGCAACAGTGATTTTTATTAAATTTTTTTCAGTTTTTTCCCAGACTTGAAACACATGAATCTAAAATTTCCCTTTATAATCTCAAATAAGGAGACGATAGAGGATACTTCCATATGACAAATGAAAAGATATCGAAGAAAGCCTGTCTGGACATAATTTTCTTGCCTTATATTCAAATGGTAACAAGAAAGAAAAGGCACCATTTGTACTAGCATGTCGATCTAAATGTGAAGCATATGAGTTCTGCTTTTCATTGCCTGATATCTGTCTTCCCCATCATTACTGCTAAACTATAAGACCCAAAGAAATGCTTTATACACAAAGACAGTTCCTAGGCCACAGAAATTTAGGGAATCAAGTATATAAAGCATGAAGAAGTACTAAATCTGTAACATACTTGAGAAATTCATGAGGTTCAAAATTTTGAAATAGCATTTTCACCAACAAAAAGAAGGCACCAGAAGACAGAGCTGGTTAAAAGATTCTAGACAAAACCCCAAAAAAGCTTCAAAAATTTATAGGTAATGTCCATGCTGCATTATATCTCATACAAGTCATCATCACCATAAAACAAAACCGGAGAATAAAATTCCAAAATAGTAAACTTCCATAAAGGACAACGATATAAGTTCTGTAAAACACAAACAATAAACCAAATGATCAGGAACGAAATGCAATGCATAATCAGATAGAGTCACATCATGAAAGGAATTTTTAACTAGCTAACAAGCAAAAGCAAAAGCAAAAGCGCAGAGGAAATACAAGGTTCCTTACCATGTCAAAATAGTTCTAGATTGCTGAGTCACAATACTACTGTTTGCTACTTCAAGCAAGAATTACCTGCAGTTATCCAATTATTATTATCAATTCAATATTACTCCAAAACACTGATGAGATATGATCACATTAAACAGACAAAAGAAATGTTAGGCCTTGTGTCGTAACCCAGCTGTTTTACAATTTTATGTTTCTACATAAAAAGAAAAATAACATGTCTGGTGTAGCTACTTTACTTTTCTGATACCAAACAACTCAGCGAAGTTCGATGCCCAATACCAACATTAGATTTCTCGTTATTCACCACTGTTGTTTTACAAACCCATGAAGGTTAGAACGTAAGCAAAGGACTTAGTGACATGGCTAGGTTCACAGGAGCAATGGCTTTCAAAACATGACTGAAATGTGAACATAATCAAACGATTATGAAACAATAAGACAACACAATAGAGAATACAGATTGTCATTGATAACGACCTTTTTATGACTGCCATCTCCGTTAACCACACCATCCACCAAATACAAAGAGGAACCTTCCTTGAAAGAGCTGAATGCCCCAATACCTGTTTCTCCAGTCCCATTGCTGATACACTGTCCACTCATGGCAAGGGAATCAACACCGTAGTGTCGTGACCGACTAATAAGGTGACCCACCAAGCCCGATGCTACTCATAAGGATCGCAACCATACTCCAGGATTTCTATAATAGATTCTTGTAGGTCAAAGATTATGAAATAAATGGCCCCAAATTAAAACCAGTCTTTCAAATTATTCTTCAAGAATCAATGTTTTTCCCACCTCCACCCATTTCCTTCCCATAAGTTTTTAAGTCAGTAGCAATTAGTTTTACCATTGAAGTTTCCAGTTTACAATACATTAAACATTAAAAGAAACACAAAAAGAAAATATTAACTTTTTTTTTTTTTTGTGGTGTCTCTCTAATTACTTGTTCAGACAGAACTAGGAAAATCATTATCATTTCAGCTTTCAAAAGAACAATCAAAACAAAAAGGTTAAACAGAAACCTAAGTTGCCTCTGTTCATTATTAAAACTGCAAGGAACTTCCCACTCATCCCTACTAAGACATTTCCCCACTATGCAGTCAGCAAGTTCATTACTGAGCAAGAATACAATTGACTTCATACTTCTAAAAAAATCATAAATTAAGAAACAGTCCTAATAAAACAACAGTGGTCACCATCAGAACACCACGGGTTAATTGCACCATATCCCCCTGTGAAATTCAAAATGAGCATCACAAACCCTGTCATTTTAAAATTAGCATATTAAATTCTGTGAAATTCAAAATAAGCATGATAAACCCTGCCATTTTAAAATTATTACTCATAAACCCTATAATTTTAAAATTATTACACTAACCACTGTCTTTTTGTTTAATAGAGCCAATCACCCATATCAATTTGTAAATTTTAGGTGTTTAGTATGCCATTTTTAAAATGATAGGGGTTGCCGGGTTGGTATGCTAATTTTAAAATGATATGATCTATAGTGCTCACTTCAAATTTTATAGAATTTTGCGTGCTGATTTTCAAATAACAGGATTTATGGTGCTCATTTTGAATTTCATAGAGGGATATGGTGCAACTATCCCAATACACCACTCAGAAACTTAAAAAGAAGGCAGCATTTAAATTATTTTCACCATTCTTTAGCATTTGAAACCCTAAACATAAATCAACAATTAAAGATGCAAGTTTGCGAACTCAATGATCTAGCAATCATGGTTAAAATAATGACTACAGTCCGCAGAGATCAGCAAGTTCCTCATATTTTACGAAAAATTAAAACCAGATAAATTGAAAATGGACTAATAATCTACCTGAGGACTCTGATTCTCTCTAATCTGTGAAGAGATGGGGGTCAGATCTCCAACTCCACGACGACGTTTCGCGCGGCACGCCAGTTGTATTGTATTACTAACACGAGAGAATTTTTTTTTTTTATAGTAACTAACACGAGAGATTTTACTCACCTATTTTCTATGTAATAATATAAAATTTTTATTTTTTCAATTCTTTCGAGGGATTTGAATTTTTGTTTTAAAAAAGAATTCTTTAGCGTTACTCAATCAAGATATAACAAAATGATTAAAAAATTAAAGCACACCTAATCCAATCTTCATTTTCGTAAAATGTAAGAGAAAGTTATTTTCAATAATATATATTTTTTAAAGTGGGAAATTTAGATTTAAACTTATAAATTAGTTACATGTGTACATGAAAATGTAAATATACATATATATACGATTCTATTAAAAAGTAACTGTTGATTGAAGTTTGAAACATATGTATATTTAAACTAGAGTTAATTTGCTCGTCTATTATTTTTGTGATTTTTCATCCCTTCGAGTGACATCTAAAAATATTGTCCCAATATTTATAATTTCACTTTTTGTGCAATGTTTTCCTTTATAATTGTTAAAGGAAGAGGATTTTATTGATATTTTTGTTA
>JACFYI010003588.1:777489-830200 GCA_014898755.1 Handroanthus guayacan | reverse complement strand
GGATCGCGAGGCGGGCGGGCTATCGCGATCCGGGGCGCCACACTTCAAGTACCATTTTCAAGAAGACATAATAAAAAAAAATATATCCAAATTTATTATAACAAAATTATTGAGCTTGTTTTAATTGATTTTTGGAATAATGAATTTTAAACTTTTAAAATCTCATTTCAATTATTTTTGTATGATTATAATTTTTAATTCATTTAAAATAAAACTATTTAATCTTCTCAACGAAGAATTAAAATGTTGCATCCAAACGTAAAACAGAGTCCTATCTTTTTATATTACTCCGAACTAGTTCATATTATTAATTGTTTGTTAGTTTCGAAAAAAGAAAATCTCTATCGAAGGATTTTATGAATACACGTGAATAAAAAGAATATTAAAAATAAATAAATGTCAAACATGTAATTCATGCATAAAACAAAGAGGATATTTGGTATTACTTTTGAGAGCAGCTTTTAGATTCTAGCTACTAAAAAATAGTTTTTGGAGTGTTTGGTAAGACAACTTATGCTTTTGCAAACGTGATTTTAGGCTAAAATCAATCAGAATTTAAAAGAGATGCTTTTAGATTCTAGCTTCTATTTTCAATTAAAAAAATTTATAAAAATAATTTATTACCTTTATTTTTATAATTTAAAATTTAAAAATATAATTACGTATATGGAAAATCACTTTTTTTTGCAAATACAACCAATAACTTCTTAGTAAATTTTAACTTTTAATTACAAACACTCTCAACTTTTACTACTAATTTTTACAACTAACTTCTCAACTTCTCTACGTGAAAATCACTTTTTTCTAAAGTAGAAGTAATGCCAAACACCTTCAAAGTTTAGTTCAACTTTTAGAACAAGCTAAATCTCATTGTCAATTCCAGAAACTTCCACATGACCAAAAAAATCTTATTTACTACCAAAAATTCTATATTCTTTTAGCAAGGGTGATGTTATGGTATTAAATAATCGAAACTTAACATATTTAAATAGAAAAATATGACATACATAATTACATTATGTTTATCATAATCAACAATTGTAGAATGAGCAAATAAAAATTAATGATATATAATCATTTATAACATGTAATTATTAAGATGTAGATAAATTCCATAATCATTTCATAATTATGGAATCTTAATTTCACTATTTTACTTATAGTTCAATTTTTATGGTGGACTTTTGAGGAGCTGGGCAGTCTTGCAAGAAAAAATGGTAGCAGAGATTATCTTACTTTTAACAAAAGACAAAATTATGTTATCTAATTAAGCAAAAAGGATTCGAAATTATTTTATTTATATTTTCCAAGTCATCTTTTAAAAATTGGTCAAAAAAGTTGGGCCAAAAAGAAGTATGCCAAAATTTAGTTGAGTTCCCCGTATATATTAAAAATAAATAAATAAATAAATAAAAGTTAGACATGGATCCTGTCAAAATTCAGTCAAGATCTTCCAACATTAGTTCTAAGAAGCAGATATTCCTAATTGAAAAATTAATTTTCCTTTTCCTACTAGTGCTTTTTTACATTGTTATTTCTCGCTTTCTCGCAGCTCCATGATTGTTAACCAAAATAATAAGAAAATTGTAAAATCACATTAACTAAAGGAATTTGTTATTGTGATATTTAATTCTGATTTAATTAGAAGGATTTTCTCCATTTATTATTTGTTTCATTTTTATTTTAGAGAGAGGACATTGGTGCATTTAATCTTTACATTAATACATTAAAATCAGTAATATTCGAATATCAATAACAAACAAGAAAAATTTGTGATAAAGCTAGTATATAGTAGAAAAATTCAACGCTACTATTCAATAGGGAAAAAAAATAACTAACAAGAAAAATATCTAATAAAGTTACTATACAGAAAGAAATATAATTAAGCTACTATTTTGTAGAATAAAAACTTAGATGGGAGTTGAACTCCTATCATGGTTAGATACCCTTCCCTCACTAATTAGGTTAGGGTTTATCAGTTTGTTTCATTGTCATACAAGTTGTTATATATTGTTTTGTAATAATATAAGAGAGTAATGTAATTCATGGATATAGTTTTAATGACTGAATTACGAGAGTCCGATCTTGACGTACAGGAAGGAGGCTAAAGGTTGCTATTACTGCTTCCTTCCTTCTGTTAATAGGAAAAGATAGAGGAAAGAAGAAGAAGAAGAAAAAGAAAAAGAAGAGAGAGAGAGAGAGAGAGAGAGAGACTAAACCATGTTCCTATCTCTATTTTTTTTTAATAGTCTCTACAATTCCTTTTTCACAACTTGAAATCCCATTAACATTCATTTCCTTTCCATTTTTTTTTTTAATACACAAAACATGAGTAATAAGACTAAATAGTCATATAAATACTATGTATCGTTTAATGAATTGTTAATGTATTAATCAATTTTAATTATCGCCTATGTGTTTCTATTGCATATTGCATCAACTAATATATTTCACTAACTTGTCATTAATTAACCGTCTGCACACAAAAGACTATCTCCGAAATTACCAATTAAAAAAAAAAAAAGACTACCTCCAAAATTAGTCTTTTAATCCGAGAAAAAACAATTCAACAAAATATCATGAATTTTTATTCTAAGAATAAGCAGGAGGTCTCATAATCGAGAGGTAAACATTTTTATTTCCACCAATAATTAATAGTCGGACTTGAATTGGAACATTTCAATGAACAATTGGGAAGAGGGTCTTCTTATGATAAAATAATAATTGGGGCAAGGGTCACTTAACAATGCCACACCAACTCATATATATTGGGCTTTATGACAACCTAATTTAAGATGCGCCCACACAGTCGGGTCCACCCACTTTTCTTGCAATTACATTTGCTTTCGATCTGTCACTAATGGATTAAGGCTGTCAACGTGATTATCACTAATAACATTTATTAAATAAAAATAGTTTTCTTTTTGACACTAATAATATTTTATTTATTTATTTTTTTATGAAGGAGAAGAACTTTTGTTTATTTTGTCATAGAATAACATAATTCAAAGAAAAATTCGTACTTTTTATTGTCGTTGTTGATAATTAATGGTACATGTGTAGTGAGTATTTAGAAAAATGAAAACAATCACTGATTAAATAAAAAATCAGTGCAGTTTTTTTTTCTTTTTCTTTTTTCCTTAATAACCCAAAATATATTAATAAACCTAAAGGGAATAAAAGGAATTAGAAGTACAAGGATTGAGAAGATGAAAAAAATGATAAACAATAATGAGAACATAAAAAAAATTACAAAATGAAAATTCAAATCAAGGAAATGTGAAAAGTGAAAATTGTATTAAGTTATTTGATAAATTAAATAAATTTATGACATTATACAAAATAAAGCTTAATTAACATATATATAGGAGTAAAAAGATGTTCAACTCATGGGTATATTCCACTTTTTTTTTCTTTTTTTTTCTTTTTCTGTCAAGCATTTTTATTTTGAGTATCTAAAACTAATTATAGTTTGTTAAGATATTGGTTATAAAATTAAGAAACTATGACAATAATATTAAAGAAAAATATAAGAATATGTGATCGATCCAACCTACCATATCCGTCAATGATCAACCATTGTTGCCCCATTCACATTTTATTTATCCATTATTTGCAATATAAATTATTTCTCTTTACATTTTTTGTTTGAAAATATTTACTACCTATTTTCTTTTTCTTTTTTTAGGAAACAATCCTTGCAGGCTTTTGTAGTTTTTATTTGATATATTTTTTCATTTTTTTATTAAGATGATATAGTTTATTATAAATTAAAAAATAGGAAGCATGAAATCTAGAAACGTGGTTTATTACATTCAATAATTGTAGGTATGGAGACGCAAAACCTAACTCCCTGTTTGATACATATGATATTCCTCTCTCTCTCTCTCTCTCTCTATATATATATATATATATCCCTAATAAAAAGATATACACGCACGCATGTACATTTAGAATGCATTGAAATTATACATGTATTAGAATAATAAACTCATCTTATGTGAATGGCCAAACATGCTGACTATTGTTCTGCCATCACGCATATGGTTCGGAGTTTTGTCTTGAATTATTTCAAATCACTTGATTACTCCGATGTGGAATAACACTAGACATCTAGGATTTTTTATTGAACTTATTAGGAAAATAAAAGAAATTCAACTTAAGAATGAAAAATGTTCTTCTTTAAACTTATTTCGCTTATGTATTTACATTAGAGTAGTATGACATTGTGCAATATTACTATGAGGATCTAAATACCCGGAGCTCACACCAATTTCCTGCATTTACATGACATAATAGGATGAGTCCATTAATAAGCTCTTGTCTTAATAATAAGATGAAGGTCTCATGATTTTAAAAATAATAAGTTCAATTCTTATTACTGTGTACAATTGTTTTTCTATTCCCTGTAAGTCTACTGTATAAGAGGCTTTTGAAGATTTTCGCTCAATTTTTATAGCATCAATCTAGAAAAGGGAAAAAAAAGGGATGGGCCCAACTTTAAATGAATGAATAATTAATAAAAAAACTTTGACCTAACCGGGTAGATGGATGATTTCATATATTCTATCTATGTAGCTAATAATGGAGGTAAAAGAATTTGAGGTGGATAGCCATTTGCAAGCATAGTGCGAACGCAGTTAATTAAGATACGCCATATCATTGAGATATAAATAACTATTCAAGACCATGTAAATAATGACAACGAAAGTATGGGCAACGGTAGCTGCCATTAATAACCACATGAATCATCTACTAAAATCTTCATCCTTCCATCCCTTCCATATATACATGTATATGTATATGTGTGTGTGTATATATATATTACTTCCATTTCTTGAAGAGATCATAATAATTGAATTATGGAGCATGACAAACCTCAAGAAACTACTTCGTTCATGCCTGTCATTCCACGATTGGATCGCCTTGATCGCTTGGTATGTAATTCTTTTTTCTCTTGAGCTATTGTTTGATAGTAGGTTTGAGTACTTGTGATTATATGAAGTTTTGTCATACGTTGAAAGATTAGAAAGTATATGTGATATTATAAAGTGATTTTCCACATTGGAGCAAGTTAAGGGTTTGATGATATATATTTTTGTTCCGTATTGGATAAGTCGAAGGTAACTATGATGATACAAAGTCTTGTCTCATAGGTATCTATATATTATGATACATAGTCTTGTCCTGTATAGGAAGAGTCAATGTTATAAGTGCTCTCCCTTTCTCGTCCTTAGAGGCATTTATTAAGCACAAAACCTATGTTGTGAATATCAATGTGACATTACCTTGATGCAGCTTTTCATATTTGGACATAAATATGGATATCATCATCTAGATACTTCCCCCACCCCTTTAATGACGAGAAACCCATAGCCGCTACTCAACGGTGTACTCGGGGTAAATCTCAAGTCCATGCAATAGCCTGCAAACCATATGGACCAGGCAAGCTAGCACTCGGCACACCGCGTGCGACAAGCTCATGTCTTAGAAAAAGTTTGAAACCTAGTGGTTTGTAGAGAATTTCATCCCACAAATCAACTCGACCAACTTCTCTGACTCAATTTGAATACTAAAATTTGAGATTAGTTGCGTATTATATGGAAGTTCATTATATTGAATGAATTGTAATTTCTTGTTTATCAATAATAATGCAGCTCTACCTCTTGGAGGAGAAGCATAGCTTGTCAAGAAGAGATTTTAGTGCAGCCACAAAGGAAAACGGGGAGAAAGAGTGCAAGACTTTGTCCTTAGCTTTAGAGGAAGTCCAACACAAAGGGACACTTATGGAGAGACTCACCATGCTTGAGAACAGAGTATTGCAGGTTCTTTTAATTTAACCAACTATAGTATATCTAAAGAAACTTATCCACTTATCCTACACATGTGAATGTCCCTTTTGAACCCATGCCAAATTTTTTCGATCCTAAAATAATCAAAACACCATAAATTTGGAATAACTGAGAAAAAATAGAAAAGATAAAAATCCGTCACCTTTTGAAATTAGCAATATTTTCGTGCTATTTGCCTCCGCTTATATATTTCACTAGCTGTTAGTCACTGTTATAGGAACTTTAAGAGGCATTCCTTAATTGCGAGGAATTATAATTTCAAAGGATAATTTTCTTCTTCCTCTTCTTCATTGTTTCTTTCTTTTTCTTTTTTTTTTTCCCCTCATCCTAAATGAGTCAAACCTTAAAAGGTTTTGATAATTAAACTAAACTATAACATATACATGATGATATGTAGTTTTGCAAGGAGCAAGAGATGAGATTGATTCATTCTTTGAGACGTCTTTTCATATGAATAAAATAAACTCTAATCATTGTTGATGGTGAACAATATTTCGTGAAATAAGATGTATCTCACAACAAATGTTCCATAAATATGGAATATGAAAAGTCAAATTTTGACCAAATTTGCGCATTTGAACAAATTGGTACTTATATGTATTCATTATTGAAAGGGTTAATTACATTTGACCGCCCTTTGAGATTGTGAAATTATCAAGTACTACCCTCATGGTTTGAAAATTACAAATTAACTCCCATAAGTTTATAAAATTACCAAATTATCCATTTCGTTAGGTTTTTTGACAAAAAACTGATGACGTTCTCCAATTTTAGTCTCTAAAATCACAACAGCCAAGTATAGAGATATAATATGGAGTTAGTGCAATAGAAAAATTGGAAGATATCAGTGGTTTTCTGCCAAAAAATATAACGAAATGGATGATTTAGTAATTTCGTAAATTTATGGGGGTTAATTTGTAATTTTCAAACCATGAGGGTAGTGGTTGGTAGTTTCACAATCTTAGAGGGTAGTGAAATGTAATTAACCCTTATTGAAAATATGGCCTCCCCTGCAGTTGAGCATGGAAATGGATGATGGAAACACATCAAAGTCTAGTTCTTCAACAGTTCAAGCTCCGGAAAAGACCGGCAAAGAATCTGAATCATCCATTCAAGAAATGCAAGCCCACGTAAGAGCTGAGCTTGTATGATTTTATATTGTTGAACTATAAACTTCATTATTGAGCTAAAAATGCACGTTATTGCCCGGATAGGCTGGTTCAACTGGTTGGACTAAAAATTAGTAGGCTCTCCAAACTAACTGAATTTTAAAAAAAAAATGCTAAAAAATTGATGTGAATCAGAAAAAACAAGGAAAACTAGTTTTTGGCTTAACCAGATTTTACTTATTATTATTTTCTTTCTCAAAATTTCACTTAAATTTGATTATTTGAATTAATATTTTTAATATTTCTTAAAATAGAACTCATGAAATATATTGCACCATATGGTTAAACTTTTTTATTCTTATTATTTTGAGACTTTTATATTATTTGTAGCAATAACTCCTGTGAAACTAATGATTAAACTAATCAAACCGATAAATTTGTAACCATTAACCAATAAGATTGCCAAGTTTCGATCCGATTTTTAAAACATTTCTAAAATTTTATATGACTTTTTTTGTAGGAAGGGCTGTCTTGTACGGATGGATTTGTGAGGGACGGATTAGCTGAACACAAAAGCAGAGAGCAGAAAAGGAAAACCACGAAAAAGTGGCTGTGGTTGTTCCGACTTAGATGTTGACCATTTAGGTCACAATGCTTAAGCGAGCGCTAATGATAGAATGATGATTTCCAGTTTCCAAGAGTTTACATGGCAAGTCAGTTTGCTTCATATTATATGTCAAGATAATAGGGACCACTGAATTTCCAATAATGCCCCTGTAAAATTACTATCAGGATTCTCTATTCCAAAATAATAATTCATCTTCTTATTCTGTATCATAAATACATGTCAAGATATATTAAATATTTACTTATAAAAAAAACAAGATCTATGATGTCATACATTTGGTATGCATATATGGCATGAGATAAAAGATGAAATATGAATTAAAATAAAAAATTCAATGTACTAAAATTAAGCAACCTTCACTTTTGTTTATCTATTTTGTTCCAGTATGTTTTAAATATTTGTAGATCATAACATGGAAGTCATGGGTATAATTTCCATCAATGTATAGGTTGTTTTCTACTATATGGTAAGCTGTATTAAGGATTTTCTACTGAGTAGTAGGCTATTAAGAATTTTCCTTATCATTGTGTTGATGTTGATGTATTATTTGAATGTTGTATTCGCTTTTCTTTAAAAAGATAATGTACTAAAATAGACATAATGTACTACAAGGGTTTCTTTATTTGCTATTGCCGTTTAATACGCAAATTCAAACAAAATCTTTTTTATTTGCTATTATTGTTTACTAACCAATTTTTGGTAAATAGATAGGAATAATTAGCGTAACACTTCCTCAGATTTGACATAATTATAAAAATACCCAACAAATTTGACGTATTTATGAAAACAGCCCTTGTAATTTGTGTAATTGGTAATACCCTTGAATAGAAGATTATCATGCGTTACTCAAATTTAGCACAACTTTGAATATTATGCATCCTTTAAAAGTTTTTAAAGGACAGTTACTTCATTACCCCTTAATATTGGGTTACAATAATATTCCTTACATTTTATGAAATTACAATACAACCCCTACTGTTGGTTCAACTGACAAATTATAGCCGTGATTTGAAATTACGATAACACCTCTAATATAGTGGGAATTAATTGTAAATTTCCAAAACCACAAATATTTCTTATAAACTGCAAAACCAACACAATGCTGCATTAAAACTATGAAAACAAAACATATAGCTGCTTATTATATTCCCATTCCCATTACCCATCTTGCAAACTCAAACCCAAATCTTTAAGTACAAACTCTGTGAAAGACTATATAGTAGACTGCAAAACCAGCACTGCATCAGTGGTTGAGCACCTCGTATTTATATATAGCCGCTCTCACTACATTTCGATGTAACGAAATACTAGTTTCAGAGACTATGTTCCTATATTTCATATCAGAAGACCTATACCGTAACTCTTAACCTAGGATATCTGGTTTAGACAAAGAGGACACGGTGGATCCTGTTTTTCTTCATGGCTCGTTTTCTGGTCCAGGCAATCCGCATGATAAGCGTGACCACAAACTAAAATGGCCACGACTGAGAGATCATTGGATGAGATAGAGTTGTCAATATTGAAGGGATTCTTCTTCAAACGTTTGTGGCATATCCTGCATTCCATCTTGCGTACGTCTCCAGGTAATGCAGTCCGTGACAATGAAGTTGACCTTATCCTCTCTGGTTTTTGGAATGTTATGTCCCTGCTCTCTGAAATTCAACAGATAAATGCGGGATCCCGGAGACAATAATATTTTGAGGATAATTACTTTAATACCCCCTTGAAGTTTGGCCTAATTATAATAACAACTCTGTTGTTGGTTTAGATTATGGGAAACTTAACGGCACGGCACCTGTGTAACATTACAATTAGACCCTCTAAAAACACAACTATGGTTGATCAACAAAACCATGCTAGATCAACCAATGATCTACTTGTAATGTTAAGTCAATATGTTACTTTTGGAGGGTTTAATTGTATCTTATGCATGATTTGTTAAGTTTGCCTTGCCATCAGTTGAACTCAAAGGGGTGTTTTGGTAATAAGGCCAAACCTCAACGGTTGTCAAGGCAATCATCCCGATATTCTAATGAGATGAGATAATTCGAAAGTTATTTTTGAAGGCTGCATTGATGAATGTTTCTACATGCTTGAGAATTCTGTTGAACTCTCTAGATGTCAGGTCCTGTGATTGAACTACATAGATAAATAAAGGAAAATAGAGTTCAGCATACCTCTATATGGGAAGTCCGCAAGGTCTTTACTTTCCAGTTTGAAGGGCAACTTAGGATCATACGTATGAGTACCCTTCCAATTAGAAGGAGATGCATCAGAATGGTTAGTAGAGCTTCGTCTAGAATAATGTCGGCCAAACGGATGGCGAGAGTGCCTCAATGATATCGGACGGTTCTGATTAAGTGGTGCTTGGTGGCCCGGTGTCCTTTTGAGGGAACTATCCATGACATCCGCAATGGATGGTTGAGACTGTGTTGCACTGCCCTCGGCTTGTTCAGAAGATCTCTGCAGCATGATAAGTGTTACATATAAAAAAGAGAGGGAGGGAGGGGGGCACTAAAAGCTGTAATAGCCAAACCTGTTCTGACTGCAGATCGACTTGAGGTGCATGTGGTGCAATGTCTGAAATTGATGGCTAACAACGATCAGAATGATTCATTGATTATCCAGAAATTCAGTAAGAAATAAAATGCAAAGTCAGCAGAAGAATCTTTGCCACAAAACGGGAGAAATAAATGTAACCACAAATTATAGCAAATTATAGCAGATAGAGGTACATTACAGGTACTAAAAAGAACTACTGAAAAAAGGACAGGGAAAACATATCATACATCTTTCTAATCATTGTACTGCTTGTCAATGAGGAATACTAGTAAACATAACAAAGGTTTAGTTCAGAGACATGCTCTAAGCTTATACAGCTTATACAGGACATTGTCAATATCAAAGCTCGCACTATGACTCGACATGCAATTTAAAAACATCACGTCAACGTTAATAAATGACAATAACGAATGAAATACTTCATGTAAGAACGTAAGGAATTACAATATGAATGAAGGTTTCAGTAAGATGGAAAACCAAATCATGGCCACTAAGACTTCCACTAAACCTCGTCAAAACATTCCCCCATAAGACACTGCCACTGTATCTTCATGACGGTTAAACCTCTATCAGTCACGATTCTCCACTTGACAGTTGAAGGATAAAAATCATAATTCATGACTGACAGAGGTTTAACCGTCATTAAGATAAAAATGAGAATTTAGATCTGGTATGCTTATTATACTCCCATGACTAAATTGCTCTCAGGAAAATACTTATTTGGAGAGAGATGTGGCACAACAAGCATTATTTCTTGACCCGGTAAATTTCTCATTTCTATTATAGAATATGACCTTAATCAACAAATTTTGGCCAGCATGCTACTAAAATCCTCCACTTTGAAAGTTTGGATAGTTCAAAAGGGTTAAGTGACTTAATAGCTGGAAGTAAGAAGGAATGCCACGAAACAAATTCAAGGTAATCAACTGAAACCTAGCTTAAATTCAAATGCCATGTAATTTACCATCCTAAAACAGTAATATGAATATATATGTATAAAACTCACGACCATATCCACAGTACACAAACACAGATGGATCACGTTTGAAGTCAATAGTCTAGATTTGTGGGCTGAAAGTAAAGGACATAGCAATACCATGTCAAAAGCTGAAAATGGAAACAGAGATTTTAAACTTAAGAGGAAACACTAATTACGAATAGGTAATATAAACACAATGCACAATCAAACATCTCCTTATTCTATCATGCAAATAATATCTGAGCATCACTCATGTGTTGCTACATTGCATTATCTCTGCTATCCTTAATAAGTAAACGGTACATATCGTCTACAAAATAAAGATTCACTCTCTTTCAAGAACGCAAAAGAATCGACATATTTTACTGTTATCTGTTCATAGACGATGCATATAACCAATACTTTTACGATGCTAACAAGTACATATTTCTGCTAGCATTAACAAGTAAAAAGAATAGATTAACTCTGAAGTGCAACACATTCACCATCTTTAAACTTTTAAATGAATTCCAATTAATTCTAACCAGTAACTGCATATTACCCGCAGAAAAAGAAAATATCAAAATACTTCAAGAAAACAACTAGCAACACCAGGACAACTACTCTGCCTAATTCACAACTAAGTAAATTCAAATCGCTTAAAGGAGAAGGTTGCAAAATTTCATTCTTCAATGGCATTCACTGGAAGCTACCAACGAAAGAAGAAAGAAATGGCATTCATTTCTAAGCAATAATGATCGAGTTTAATTTATGAGCGAAACTGTTCTTCTCGGGAAAAATAAAATGGGAAATATGATGATTACTTTCTTGATTACAAAACGAGTAATAGATTCCAAAAATAAAAGTTGATACTCACATTATAGCATCAAAAGGTGCAGAAACACGGATCATCAACCACCCAAGTAAATAATAGAACAAACATAAAATTATCACTGAACAATAATTGATCATCTAAATTTCTATGATCCTCAAAAAGTTCAGAAATTTTTCACTAAAATCAACCGCGAAAGAAAACGCGAAAACAATTTACCTGAAGATCGTGGGGTATTATTGCCATCAGCCCTTCTCTTTCTTTTTCCCATTATATATAATATGTATAAATATATGTATTAAAAACCCAAATAGTAAATTCACACCATATAGTAAGAAATAAATGTCAATAAAAAGAAGGGTTTAGGCTGATTAATGGTTTAAAGGGAGAAATGGGTATGAATGGTGCAGCGGAGATAAAGCAGCAAAGAGCGGAGGTGCCAATCAAGAGAATCTAGCAAGAGAAAACTCGAGGAGATAAAGTGGGAAGGGAGCACTTGGTAATTAATAGTGATGGGAGAAAGGAGATGAAACGGTAAATCAATGGAGTTGTTTTGGGGGGTTTTAACCGTGGAACAGGAATAATCAAAGATAAAAACAGTTATGCTCCGCTCGGCTTCAAATCTCATTTCATTTTCACTTTTACCCTATGTTCGGATCTAAGATTGGCCCGATTGAGATTAGGGTAGATTGCGATATGTCAATTCATGTTCGAAAAACAAAATTAGGCATTTGAATTGAGAGATAATATAATCCTGTCCTGTTGTTTCGTGGATGATTTACTTTTCTATCCCTTACAATAAAAAAATAAATAAATGAATGGTGCTTCATTATTTGATCCAATGCAGATGTACTTTTGATTAAAAATCCTCAATCTCACCTGCCAAAGCAAGATTGCAATCTCACTTAATCTTTGCAAAAATGCAAGCCCTAAGCTAACCTTAGCCCGACCACCCACCATAATCTTTCCTATCAAATGCGTGGTCATTGTATTTGGATCACCACTATCTCACTCTATCGCCCATATCAAATGCCCCCTTAGAAATTTTTCTTCATGATTCAAATGAAGTAATTTTTGTACTTTAATTATTATGTATTTGTTTTTTTCTTCTTGCTTCCGTCACTAAATTCCTTGATTTAAACATAGTGTTAGAAGTTTGTTTCCTAGAAATTAAACATGAAGAAAATATGTTTGGTTTAAAGATGAAAAATGTAAGTTGATTAAGTTGATAAAAAATGTTAATGGATTGATAAGTGGTGCAAGATAAATAAGAGAGAACTTGTAGGTGATCTCTTCTTTGTGGGCAGGATAGCACAACTCTTGAGAGTCCTTGAAAAGCTATTAGAGTACTATCTGGACACGTATTGCCCAAGAAAAATTCTTTTTTGCTTAAATTGGAATGAGTTGAAAGTTTATTTTGAAGAAGATATTTTGGGTCCTAAATGCATATTTGGGCTTCCTTAAATATTGAGTCATGTCTCGCATAAGACTTAAGATACATGGTATTCTCTTTATTTAATCCCATCAAGGATTAAATAAATTTGACTTTATTATAGGTTCATGAACCTTTTATTCTTAAGATTTTCTTGGCTAAACAAATGAGGTCTTGTCGTAATGATAAAATGGATGTTTTATGATCTCAAAAGTTATTTGTTCAATTCTCATCAGTGTATGAGACTATCTTTTCATTGTATAATATGTTTCTTTGAATATTTTTCTATTGTAAAATAATAAGATAATAGGTCTTTTTTAACTTTTATAAAGTATTAGATCTTTTTTATTAATGTGAAATTATGTGTTGAGTGAATATATTTATGACTTCTTGGACCAAATATGCTATCCTAGGCGCCTCTTTCTAATGGTCAAGCATAGGCCCAAGTTCACTAAAGGGGTCACCCCATGACTACGACAAGTTGGGGCGTCCCCTACGTTGATCCAATCTTTAATGCCGAATTCCATCATTATTAATGGCGAATCTTTTGATGGTAATCCGTCAAATTTAACTCAATTTGATTTTTGTAGATATTTAAGTTTTCCAATTAACCACAAGCTTAAGTGGTCAAGACCTGATTTATCAGGTCAATAATCTTATATCGAATCTCATCTAAAACATACATCCCCTCATATCTCCCTATCGTAGTAACCGCTAGAAAAAATGTTTTTCAATCAATTACACATCCCTACAAACTTAAAATGAAAAATCAAATTAAAATAGTTGCCTGAGAGACTATACAAAATAGTATTGAATTTTGAACGTCCCTAACACGTATGGGCCTATATTCTATTGAATGTAGTCTTGTTTGATTTTATAATATATAGTAGCTACGTTAGAGATTTTCTTGTTAATTATTAATTTTAAATATTATTGATATCATGTATTAATATGAGGATTAAATGTATTAATACTCTCTCAAAGAAAAAAATAATAGAAAAATAACATTAATTAAAAAGTTAAACTAATTAAACTACACTACAGTTAAACTAAAACTAAAACTTAGATGATTGAATTGAAATAAAAATAAAAATATCCTACATAGATTTAAATAATTAAATATAGTAAAGAAAATAAAATGAATCAATTCAAAAATGAAAATAAATTGAAAAGTCAAAATTAAGAATAAAAATTAAAGTAATTAAATTGAAACTAAAATAAAAAAAAAAACGAATAATTACAAATAATTGAATGTTAGATGTTAATTTGTTGATTCATTTGATTTTCAAGTTTTGTGAAATGAGAGAATTTGCAAGAAATTCTTGATCAAACTCCCGTGGCCATCTGATATCCGACATGAGCATTAGGTTTAATTCATTCCAAAAGTTAGTTTAAAATGTAAGAATTATCCAAGATCATATTAGTATACTACAACTCATACAATTTATCAAAATAGAATTCTATAACACCCCTCACATACTCAGGTTTAAACATTTGAAGCGTTCAGTATCATGAAATAGGTTAACCAACAATTTAGGATAGGTCACTATATCATGGATGGATATGTCACTAATACCGTATTGAAAATAAACTTTGGGCCTAATTCACCTCAGAAACTAGATCATATGAGTAGCTCAAAACCCATACATCTTTAATGATGTAGGATTCTAACATTTAATAGGAACCATGATGCCTGTTTTTAACTTGAACTTTCCTCCTCGAATCATATTTATTTTAGGGACATTGAAGTTGGAAAAAATGGTGAGTCATAATGTAAGCCACTTTCACCAAGTCACGATTGCCTTCTTACATGCAAGTTATAACGGCTAATCATAACTTTAGAAAAAATAGCCTTATTTGTTCTCAGTGGTGTCTCATTTCATATGCACTACTACAAGGATACTAGAAACCAATTTATACTACCATTGCCGAACTAGAATGCTAAAAGCTCACCTCTTAACGTCCAAAGAACAAATCATGACCCCCTTATATAATATCATGAATTAAAATATCTTAAAAACACCATCAATCTAATAATATGTAGGCCCAATAATGATTAAATAAATTGGTCAAATATTTATTAAAATCATAACAAATTGGTTAAATGAGGCCATGCATAAAAATTAATCAGGGATATTAATTTTGAAATAAAAATTATAATAAAATGATATTTGTTAGAAATAAAAATTAAATAAGTTTTTAAACTTATTTTCAACAGATTAGTCATATAACAACTTCAATATTGATTATAAATTATCATAAAAGTCTCTCTTGTTTAATTAATAATTTTTTACAAAATAATAAAAGGATGATCGGTCGGGTTTCAATGTGATAACAACAATGTAATTTAGCTAGGTGAGAGTTCAGAAAAAAACAAAAAACAAAAAGAGGGTTATACAATTGAAATTAATTAATGTAACTATTTTACTAAAACGATATTGATGAAAAAGAATTTTATTTTAAAGAATAGATTTTTTTTGGCATCCCCAAAAAAAAAAAAAAAAAAATTCAGAAAATGCATGATAACAAACCATAGGAGTACGTGTGTCATCTTCTTAGAAAGGTTTCCTATGTCTTATCCTTTGAATAGACTCATGAAGAGCTTCGTGCCTCTCAAGACTCTCAAATTCTCGTAAATATTATCTCCAAATGTTAGGGGAAAAAAGGAAAAACTTAATTATTTACAAGATATTATTGAAGAGGTACTGTATTAATATTTGTGGTTAAAATATAATATTTTAATGAGAATATCTTTTTATGTTATTCAATTTATAATTTCGTGCAGTTCGAGTTAATGATTCCTTCGTCTAAATGCTGGAAGTAATATTGATAACAAATGTTTGTTCATCCAGTTCCAATCAAATAAAATAAAATAAGATTTGTTACATTGTATTTATTTATTTGAATTTATGATAAATAAAAATGGGTTATAGACATTGGGAAGCCATTTTTGTTTGAGATATATAAAATAATAGATGTGAACTTCTTATGACATATAAAAAACTTATATATGCAAGCAATATTGACACACTAGTCATATGCACTTAAAATTTATAAAGGTAAATTAAAATGATTATTTACTTACCCTTTTATTGCATACATGCATGTTAAATGTTAATATTCGTAATCTTATATTTTTATAAGAAAATTTAAATACATTTAATGTGCATCTAGCTATACAATGAAATATATATAATAAAATAAGAGATGAAATACAAATTCGAAATAGTGGACTTATCGTCTGTATCCAAGCAAAGAGGAATTGCAACCATACTAACTCTAGTGAAGTTGGAATCATCAAAGAATTATCGGACTCCGGCAGGAGTGCGGCTATTCATCTGCGTCAAGCATGAATCCAAGTGAATGCCTGAATGGATACTGAAAGAACATCTTCATCCCAACACTAAAGTTATCTAGGGGAGTCAAACTCCGAGTCTATTTGAGATCAATAAAGGTATTTGGTATTGCTCCTACTTTAGAAAAAAATAATCTTTATGTAGAGAAGTTGAGAAGTAAGTTATAAAAGTAAATAGTAAAAGTTAAGAATATTTATAATTAAAAGCTAAAATCTTCTAAAAAATTACTGATGGTGTTTGCCAAAAAAGTGATTTTTCAAATATATAATTATATTTTTAAATTTTAAATTATAAAAATAAAGGTACTAAATTATTTTTATAAAATTTTTTTAACTGAAAAGCAGAAAATAGAAACTAAAAGTATTTCAGGAAGTGCTTTTAGATTCTAATTGATTTTAACCTAAGATTACTTTTACAAAAGTAGAATTGTCTTACCAAATACTCCCAAAATCACTTTTAGAAACTAAAAATTGCTCCCAAAAGTAATGTCAAACACCTTCTAGGCATTACTTTTGGAAACAGCTTTTAGCTTTTAGCTATTGAAAAATAGTGTTTGGAGTGCTTGGTAAGACAACTTCTACTTTTGTAAATATGATTTTAGGTTAAAATCAGTTAGAATCTAAAAGTACCTCCGGAAATGCTTTTAGATTTTAACTTCTGTTTTTCAGTTAAAAGATTTTTATAAAAATATTTTATTCCATTCATTTTTATAATTTAAAATTTAAAATTTAAAAATATAATTATATATTTGGAAAGTTACTTTTTTTTTTTTTTGCAAACACCACTAGTAACTTCTTAGTAAATTTTAACTTTCAATTACAAATACTCTTAATTTTTACTACTCACTTTTACAACTAATTTCTTAATTTTTCTACATGAAAATTATTTTTTCTAAAGCAGAAATAATGTCAAGCAACCCTTATATGTAGAACCTTGAGTTCAAGGTTCTATTTTTTAAATTATTATTTTAATCAAAATTTTATTTTATTTTTTCTTTTCTTTTGTTTTCTATAACTTATTTTAATTAATATAAAAAATTCAAAATTATATTAATTTTGTCCTAATTTATATTTAAATTTTATATTTATATGTGGTTTCATATATTTAAGTGTGAATTTCAAATTAAATTATTTTTATATTTTTTGTGGGTTAATGAAAATTTTGAAACGTGTTCCTTGTGGAATTTTTTGGTAAGAAAGCTAGTAGTTATAAGGACGTTGAGTGAGCTTTTAGGGGTTGCTCCAACCTCGTTTCGCAATTGTTCGCAGTCCTTCATATACGCGTGATACATAAACACTAGGCAAAATTTTGAGAACATGCATCATAATGCATAACGTGATTGTTGAGAATGACCAAGACACATATCCTTTTGATTTCTCATATGATAGTGTACCTGTTAAAAATATAACAATTCAAATTTCTCACGACTTTTTAGCTGAGTATGAATTATAACATCCAAAATCATTCTCATATACGTGATAGGGGTGATCATCATAAATTGCAAGCAGACTTCATAGAGCATTTGTGGTAACTTAAGGAATCATCATTAAACCATGATAATTAGATTGCACCGATTCATAAATTTATTTGTGTGTTTTTTTTTTTCTCAAAGCATGTATTTTTTGTTATGTTTCTTAACAAAATAATATTTTTTTCAATGATTAATTTTTTCTTTTGGTTTTTTAAACATTTTTTAAAAAATTAAAATTAATTACATAATTGATAAAAATACAAATACAAAAATGAATAACATAGATTAGTAACTATATTAAAATAATATTAAAAAATCTTAGGGTGAAAAAGAATATTATTTGGGATAAAATTCTTATTTTTTGGGATACTATGTTATTAGGGGTGGAGATGCTCTGGATGCCCCTGTGCTCCGCCTGAACAAATCAGGTCAAGAACTTGGCCCTAAAAGGGTTTTTTATTTTAAAGGCAAGTAGCACGAAAGAAGTATCAAGAAAAATATTTTCGTCCATTGACGATATACAGAGCAGCCACTCTAGCAATATGCATGACGTACCATGCACGCTTTCAATGTTTCTAATATGATACTTGTCAAATACCCACAGCAATTTTCATAACTTCAATTTTATACAAAATAATTATTATATAACTCTCAATTGGCTATTATAATTTTAAATATTTTTATTTATTATATAATCAAATAAGCACGTTGACATTATGCAAAAAAACTTTAAAATATTATTAAAAACTAGGGTGAATTACAAAAATCACTCTTGAGGTTTGGTGTAATTACAAGAACCAACTATCAGATTTTGCAAATTATACAAATCACCCCTAACGAAGCAATACCGCTGAGATTTAATGGAAATTAACAATGTTACGGTGTGTATAAAAAATAAATTTTAGCATTACTTTTAAAATTTACTCTTTGTCTATACGTTAACATAATCAACTTTCGCTAAATCTTAAAACTATCGTTTCGTCAAGGATGGTTTTTGTAATTTGCTAAACTTCAAAGCTGGTTATTGTAATTATACCAAATCTCAGGGGTGGTTTTTGTAATTCACCCTAAAAAAATAAGTAAATATTTAATTTATTTTATAACATAAAGTTTTTAGCAGAAGGAGCCTGACAAAATTTAATAGACGATAAAATGGCAATAAAATAATAAATTTGAACACTTGAATAAATAAATTAAAAAAATAACTTTATCGGATAAGTAGTTATCAATGTGGGGTATTATCCGTCCTAAGCTCCACCGTGAATCCTAATCCAATGGATTAGTTGCTAAACAATCGCGTGAAACTTTCAAATTACCCAAAATAACCCCTTCGAGTTTGTTCTAGATTTTGACTGTTTCTTTCTTTCTTTCCTTTTGCCCTTTTCACACACGCGAAGAAAAATTTAACCAAGCAAAAAGATAATCAATGGGCTACTTTTACCATCAAAAGCCAAAAACAACCCCACAATCTTCAAAGTGTAAGTGCATTATTATTTTGAATTATTATTATTAGTATTAACCAAAACTTTGGTTTGAAGTTGGATTTGTTTTCCATCTATTTAGTTATAAAATTAATACTTTCTAGAAAGTATTATCTATGATGACATTTCAAATATGTATAATTGGGTTTTTTTTTGTTCTCTTTTTTTGCCATTTTGACCCAAACATTTAAAAAGTTTCAAATTATTTGATTGTATCTTTGATATAACAAAAATTTCATCATATCATCTCAAAGTATTATTTCATAATAATTTCTATATACATAATTATTATGTACATATATGAAGGAAAGAAGATGAAGGGAAGAAAGAAAAAAATGAAAGAAAAAGGGAAAAAGGAAAGAACAAAAAGAAAAAGTAAAAAGAGAAGCTATGAGATAGAAATGAGAAGGTGAATATATCAAAATAAGAAGTATATACTTGTCATTATAATATTAAGCAATGGATAAGATAGGCATTTGATACAGTGAGCAGTAACATTTAACATAAATGATAATTTATCAATTAAAATAACAGAATGAGAAAATCACAAATTTTTCATTACAAGTGGGATATTTCACTTATTTTAGTTCAATATTACTATCATTCTAATATAAATTTACCTGAATTCGGCAATCACTAATCATCATAGTAAATAATAAAATGCAAACCATGACTAAGGAAGTAACCAATGGTAAAAGATAGAACCTCATGGGTAAAATTCCATTTTGCGCTTAATATTATAATCCCTTGACCGTTTACTTTCTTTCCTGATAGAAGCCCGTGACCGTTCCCTTGTTCCGAAAGAAAAAATGTTCCACATTAGATTTCATGTGCCCTTGGAACTTATGAACCCTTGACCTTTCCCTTGTTCCAACTAAATTAAAAAAAGAAAAAAGAAAAATCCAAATAAACTTTGCCTTCTTCTTTTTTTTTTTAATAGAAAAACCATTAATACATCAAATCAATAATATTTGAAATTAATAATTAATAAAAAAATCTCTAATCAAACTGCTATACAGTAAAAAAAATATAACAAAACTACTATCTAGTAAAATAAAATGCTCTGCACGTATTTTCGAGAATCGAACTCACATGGTCATGAGATTTCCTCTTAACCAATTAGATTAAGACTCATCAGAAACTTGGGTATCTAACTATTATAGATCGTCAAAGGTTTGGACATATTACAAGACACTTCCCCAATTTTATTTATTTATTTTTAAATCATATATACCCTGGTCTTTTGCATCTAATATTGCAGATTTCATCGGCCATTAATAATTATTATACAAATTTTAACTAATTTATCTTAATTATATGGCGATTTGCTCGAAAGAACAGTTTTTTTTTTTAAAAAAAAATTAAATTAATAGGTAAAACTTCAAAAGATTTTAAAAAATTAGCCCATCAAAATTCCACATTTGCCCTTGATCCCCAAAATTTCCCTGGTTTCAACCAAAGGAATTTACCATCCCCGTCCGCCGTCCACCCTCACTATAAATAACCAGCATGCCCTTAATCACACACAAATAAATAATAACCTTGAAAGCTAATCCTCAAAATTTTCTTATTCACCCACAAGCCTTCTCTGCCACCCGAAAATCCCTCCAAACCACACACACATAACAAAACTGAAGCGTCTTTCCTCCCATACATACGTTTGATCATAAATTCTAGCCCTCTTCTCCACGTTCTCACTGTCATTTTGTCTCACTCAGATTCTTCAAAAGCAAAAGCAATGGGCGAGGCGACGCTGCTGCCAGGTCTCGGCACCGAAATTCTCATTCCTATTTGCGCCGTCGTCGGCATAGCTTTTGCCCTCGTGCAATGGCTGTTGGTGTCCAAAGTGAAGCTTTCCGATAGTAAATCGGTCTCAACTGATGGGAGAAATGAATTTACGGAAGCCCTCATCGAGGAGGAGGAAGGCATCGGTGATCTTTCTGTCATTCACAAGTGTGCCGATATCCAGTCAGCCATCTCCGAAGGTAATCGTATCTTTTCGAATTAGTTACGTGTATGTATGTCTGTGTGTTTATGTGTATAGTATATGTTGTGCTCTGAAGATATTGCCTGGGTACTTCAAAACAGGGGAATGGATTATTTTCTGGTTTGAGGATATGGGTTTAGTTTGTTTCTGATGATAAATGGATGGAGCTTTTAAGTTCTATTATTTTGGGTTTTTTCTTGTGAAGGTTTTTCTTTCTTTCTTCCAACCCCCCGCCCCACCCCGACCGTATATACAAATTAATTCATAATTTCATCGTATAACCGTGTATTTATCTGAATATCGTCCGTGTTTTTTTATTTTAATTATAAAACTGTGTGTTTTTCCATAGAAGGGTTGATTTTTGGCTGAGTCGAAACTCGGATCTTTCCCATTTCTTTTGTCTTTTCACTTTTTTCTTCAGATAGACATACTCGAATTGCTCTCTTTTAGTCTGGAAGTTTCTTTTATTTTTTTATTTTTTATTTTTGTGTGTGTGTGTGTGTGTGTGTAATTCTCAGATTTTTCTCCATCCCTTTCTAGCATATTCTTTCATTTTCTTGTTTTTCCCCTTTTTCTGAAGGTGATAACTTTATTTTTTATTTTTTATCTTTTTTCTCCCGTAGTTTTGACTGATTGAAAAAAGTGATTGGGCTTCTTTTTTGTGAAGCCCTGTATGTGGGAATCTCACAGGACTATCTTCTTCTTTGGTTGTTATTTCATAGTTTTTGTCACTGTATATTATAATGGTCTCTTTATCGACACGTGTGGTGTGGACCTAGGCTTATTCTTTTTTCGTCCTCTTTAATTATTATTGTAGTTGAAACTCGCACGCTATCTTACATAGTTTCTCACATGAAATGTAGATGGTCCAATGCCATTTATGAACCCTACTTATTAAAAAATTTATCTATATATTAAATGGAAACTATCTTCATAAAATAGAGATTTGTTTATATTCTTGAAACTCAATATATGTATTTCTTAAAGATGTTTAAGTTTTGATGATTTAAATGAAAATTTTGCATGATATTTTTTGACTCCGCCACCTTTTATAATTTAAATGTTTTATTTCTATTATTGAATATGTTAGAAAATTATTTTCAAAATTGTTTTATATCAGTCATCACCAAGACATCTTTTTGTTTGTTTTGTTTAAGCAGGAAACGGAAAGACCATCTTCTAAAATATTTCAATCTTTTCAATTCCTCCATGCTCTTAGCGTTTGTTTCTTCGTATAAAGCCATTCATTCTACAGGACAAAATTTTTTATCATCTGACTCAAGTTGTTATAATAAGAAGAAAAAGTGCATTTGTTTTGTTTATGTGAAAAATCTGCCCTTTGGATCATTTTCTGCTTTTGCCCAACAAGCATAACCGGGGATGACTAGCGGAACGGTGCTGTCAATAAAGTGAAACAATAAAGTAAAGAATTAAAAAATAAACATATTCATGGAAATGTATATGTGACTGCTATTTCGGGTCCTGACTTGAACAATGTTGTTGTCGATTTGAAATCTATTTCTCTTGGTAATTGCGTAGACATGATAATGATTAATGAGTGGTGCTAATTGGAATTTGCAGTTTTCTCTCATCATCTTATTGTACTTAGAAAGTTGAATTGGGAGATGAGAGAAGCTAGATGTATTGCTTGAATCATAATATATACTCGTTTGACGACATTATTTCTAGTGAATAAGGAAAATGCACAGTCAATACCTGTTTATTGAAAAAGTCTTCAGCCTGTGCTGCGATCCGTCTGACAAGCTAGTTGTGATGCTACAGGTGCAACATCGTTTCTTTTTACGGAGTACCGGTATGTTGGCATCTTCATGGTTGCTTTTGCCATATTGATCTTCCTTTTCCTTGGCTCCGTGGAAGGATTCAGTACAAAGAATCAACGTTGTACGTATGACAGCACCAAATTGTGCAAGCCTGCTCTTGCCACAGCTGTTTTCAGCACCATATCCTTCCTTCTTGGTGCTGTCACGTCTGTGGTCTCTGGCTTTCTTGGAATGAAAATTGCCACCTATGCAAACGCCCGAACTACTTTAGAGGCTAGGAAGGGTGTTGGAAAGGCTTTCATCATTGCATTCAGATCTGGTGCGGTCATGGGCTTCCTCCTTGCTGCTAATGGTCTTCTGGTCTTGTACATAGCCATCAATCTCTTCAAGTTATACTATGGTGATGACTGGGAAGGTTTATTTGAGGCTATAACTGGTTATGGGCTTGGTGGATCTTCAATGGCTCTTTTCGGCAGAGTTGGTGGAGGTATCTATACGAAAGCTGCTGATGTAGGAGCTGATCTCGTGGGCAAGGTGGAAAGAAACATACCAGAGGATGATCCCAGAAACCCTGCGGTACAGCTAAAGTAACATTAGACTGCTCGAAACTTCTTAGAATTAATTACGTCATTTACCTTCGACTTCTTGAAATTGTTACAGGTCATCGCAGATAATGTTGGTGATAACGTTGGGGACATTGCTGGTATGGGATCAGATCTCTTTGGATCGTATGCAGAATCTTCCTGTGCAGCCCTTGTCGTTGCATCCATCTCATCTTTTGGGATCAATCATGACTTGACTGCTATGCTGTATCCTCTGCTAATAAGCTCCGTTGGCATCATTGTATGTTTGCTAACCACATTGTTTGCTACCGATTTCTTTGAGGTCAAGGCCGTCAAAGAAATTGAGCCAGCATTGAAGAAGCAACTCATTATCTCCACAATACTGATGACTGTTGGGATAGCTATTGTTAGCTGGATTGCCCTTCCGTCATTGTTCACAATTTTCAATTTTGGAGTGCAGAAAGAAGTTAAAAGCTGGTTAGTTCACTATCTCTGGGGTTCCGTCTTAGTTTTTTGTGCGTAATTACCCACATCTCTACCACAAAGTGTTCTACGTCTAGTGAATATGATGAAGCTTTGAACCATGTAGCTCTCTCTCTCTCTCTGTGCACGTGTGATTTTCCAATATGTAGAAAATGTATACCCATGTCATTTTCCATTCAAATTTCCGATAATATATGATTCGGTACTTGCAGGCAATTGTTCCTATGTGTTGCTGTTGGTTTATGGGCTGGACTCATTATCGGATTTGTTACAGAGTACTTCACTAGCAATGCTTACAGGTATCTTTCTGGATGCAATGATCTAGCGTAAAGCAATTTATGAAAGTTAAATTTTTTAACTCCCGTCTTACTTGGTTTCAGCCCTGTGCAAGATGTTGCTGATTCATGCCGTACTGGAGCAGCTACCAATGTCATTTTTGGCCTTGCATTGGGATACAAATCAGTTATTATTCCAATATTCGCCATAGCAATTAGCATTTTTGTTAGTTTCAGTTTTGCTGCAATGTACGGTATTGCAGTGGCTGCTCTTGGAATGCTAAGTACCATAGCAACTGGTTTGGCCATCGATGCATATGGCCCAATCAGTGACAATGCTGGGGGTATTGCTGAGATGGCGGGCATGAGTCACACTATTCGAGAGAGAACCGATGCGCTTGATGCTGCAGGAAATACTACTGCTGCCATTGGAAAGGTATGTGCTTACTCTTGGTCCTTTGTAATTACCAATTACAAATCTTTTAATCTTATCCAACCGGATTGGCACAAGTGAAGTGCATTTAAATGTAGAATACTGGATTTAGTTTACTCATTGACAATACGTTCTTGGAAGATAGCAGTGGAGTTTTGGTAGTATCTTTCGGGATCGGGCCTCAAACAAAGCCCGAATCAATGTTTCATGTCTTAACAAGACATTCTTAACCTTATTTTCAGGGATTTGCAATTGGGTCTGCTGCTCTTGTGTCTCTTGCCCTCTTTGGTGCATTTGTGAGCCGTGCAAAAATTTCAACCGTAGATGTTTTAACTCCGAAAGTATTCATTGGTCTGATTGTGGGTGCCATGCTTCCTTACTGGTTCTCGGCCATGACAATGAAAAGTGTCGGTAGTGCAGCTCTCAAGATGGTTGAAGAAGTGCGTCGGCAATTCAACACCATCCCTGGCCTCATGGAAGGCACTACGAAACCTGACTATGCATCTTGTGTCAAAATCTCTACAGATGCATCTATCAAGGAGATGATTCCTCCGGGTGCTCTCGTCATGCTCACACCCCTCATTGTCGGCATTTTCTTTGGTGTCGAAACTCTATCTGGTGTCCTTGCTGGATCTCTCGTCTCCGGCGTGCAGGTAATCTCATTGAATCTACTACGTCTTTTTCTAGGTAGGTGTGCGGATTTTTATAACATGGAATGATTCATCAGCATTGAGTAAAATGCTTTGATTTTAACTTTGTTATTTTTTCCTAGGCATTCATTCTTCTGTGAGCCTTTTTTCTCTTCTTCTTCTTCTTCTTCTTCCCCCCCTTTTTAAAGATTTGCTCTTTCCTTCTTGAGAGATATAATTATAACTTATCGTGGTTTTTATGTGATGATTCAGATTGCTATCTCTGCATCCAACACTGGTGGTGCTTGGGACAATGCCAAGAAGTATATTGAGGTAAATTTTTTAATAGACATTTACATTGGAAATTTTTATGTTGGGATAGTTGCCTTAGCAATCCTGAAGTTTGGCCCAATTAGAGAATCACTCAATTTGGATTGGGAAATTATAATAACAACTCCTACCATTAGTTTAGTTCATGAAAAATGTAGCGGCAGTCTGTTAGTTTAGTTCATGAAAAATGTAACGGCAGTCGGAGTCTGTGCTGCACAAAACCCTTTGAAAACTTAAAACATCTCTTGCCACTACTTTAGCTAACAAAAAATGGAGCATGTGTAATATTACACAGAGTATCTGAAAACTCAATCATGTTATGATCAACAGGTAGATGCTAATGTTCCAATTGTAATGATACATGGTCTTGGTTAAAGTTTTCGTAGCAAAACTAGCAGCAAGGGATGTCATTATAATTTCTCAAACCACTAATGGTGTTGAGATAATTGTCAGTTACTTGTTCGGATATAGGATGAATACACTCCTAACATGCTTTACACCGTGCCAATGGTCCTTGGACATTAACAGGCTGGTGCATCGGAACATGCCCGATCCCTTGGTCCTAAAGGATCCGACCCACACAAAGCAGCTGTAATTGGAGACACTGTCGGGGACCCTCTGAAGGACACATCTGGGCCATCGTTGAACATTCTCATCAAGCTAATGGCTGTAGAATCCCTCGTGTTTGCCCCCTTCTTCGCCACTCATGGTGGATTGCTCTTCAAGATCTTCTGAAGTAAGGCAATACGAATGAAGCACCCTGAGTTCTTCCCCGTCCCACATTTTGCAGAAGTATTTATCCGTTGTTTTTGAATTTCATCCCTTGTAAGATTTTAGGTTTTAAAGATTAAGTATGGCATCCACTTTAGATCTTGCAAGAGTTGGGGCGTTCTTTGGCCGATTAAAATGAAGAGTTGGTAGTTAACAATTTCATTTCTTATCCCTAACTATTGTTGCAGCAGTTTTGTTAGGGTTAATTTTATGGTTGACAAAGTTTGAGCTTCAAATTTGATGGTTGTTGTTTGTTTAACTTGCACCTTTGCTATTAGATGTGCGTAGTAAAATTTATGATAATTTGTCAAAAATTCTCAAAGTGGTGGATAAATAATTCAAGAGGTTGAATTTAAATTTTGGGGTTACTTTTTATGAGGGTGTTTGAGGGGCTTTTAAGGTGTTGGGAAATGTATACTAATTCTTTTCAAAGAGAGTTTATGTTCTCTGAAAATAAAATGTTAAGATTTTATAAATTTGTTTAGAAGAAGTAGGGAGCTTTTAATTTATTTTTAAAATCTTAACACATTTCTTTAATTTTAACCATTTTAACTATAAAATTTATCATTATAACATAATATGAGTTCTAATGTTTTGTTTCTATAAATAATATACAATAACTTATTTATGAATAAGATGTAATCATATAAAATTAAAAAATATATTATAAGATGCTTTGAAAAAGTTCAGAAGGTGTTTGGTATAAGATATTTTCGAACCTTATAAGATATTGGATCTTATATTAAAAAAACTTAGATGTTAGGCATCGTTGCTTAGCCCAATACGTATTTATTTCATGGTACAAATACATATCGAGTATATTAAATATTTTCTCACAAAAACACATGGTTGTTGATGCAATACAATTGGTATGTATTTGTGTAATAGAATATGAGATGAAACATATGTTACAATAAAGGATCCAAAATCAGTACTGAAATTTTTTAATTTAGATGGCTAAACTGAACAAGCATGTTAAGATCTTAAAATAAGATAAGACTTCTTTACTTTATTTTTTTATTTTTCATTTTTAAGAAGATAAGAATCTATGATCTCACTTTAGAAGTTTGTAAGTTTTTTTTTTTTTTTTTTTTTTTTTTTTCTTCCTCATTTACCAAATATGTTTTAACATCTTATAAATTTTAAATTGTCTTATGAAATATATTAAAGCGCTTATAAACTCACTCAAACACCATCCAGACAACATCACGCATAGAAAAAATCGTTTCTATACCAAGCAAAAAGCCTAGCTCATGGAATTATGTAGCTTGCACTTATGCACCATAATTGACCCTCACAGTACAAATACCAAAAAGTTCAGGGACATGGCCCTTTAAACAAAAAGGATATTTTTGTTTTTGCTTCTTATATATTGGAATTGGAATTTTGAAGCGAATCTTTCTTCTTTCTTTTGGTCATTCCCAAGCCCATGTGCCTAAATCCCAATTATATCTATATCTATTTATTTTATTATTGATTATTGAGGTTGATCAACGATTCAAAATTGGTGGCACAATTTAAATTCCAATACTATTTAAATGTCGTTTCAATAGTTCAAAGTTGCACCAAACACAAAAATTAATATTGTCATCCCCGTCACGGGCCACAGCCAAATTGGTTTCCAGCAGAAATTGTTGTGCGGTTTCAATTTATTTTTACTTGAAATTGAATTATCATATGCAGTTTTTGTTAAAAAATTAATTTTAAATTATCACTTTATTAAATAAAATCAAATGTGTGATTCTGAATAGTTTCGAACTGTTTAGAATGACGATTTAACCAGCAAACGAAATGATCAAACTATTACAACAATATACACTTTGTATGAGTTCAAACATAAATGCATAAAGAGATACAAATAATCTATCAGAATCCAACAATACACCTTGAAGAAAACACGATCAATTGCTCCATCTCAGAAAATTTTGAAGTCCCATACTTACATTGAGTAAATTACACACTTACTTTTTATGAAAGAGAACCGAGAGGCGTGCTTTGAGTTGGAATAAGTGAATTACACACTTACACTTCGGTCTTTTATGTCGCTTTGTCTTTTATTTTTTTCATTTTAATAAATTTAATTCTTTATGTGGTGAAGATTCAACACACTTATTAAACGAGTGTGAATTATGATAATAAACTTGTTGTGAGTAGTAAAATTAAATATAATTTTTATTTATATATAGGATAGTGCTGTGCAATTTTATTAATTTTCAAAGTGCTATCAAATCGATTGAACAAGCGATTTGGACTTAAATTCTACGATTTACTTAATAAATTCATGATCAGCTATAGCTATTCGTATTAAAACTGGCGTTGTGCATGATTGAATTATTTGGGGGTTTAGACTTTGCCGCGCTTGGTGCTTTGCACCGGGTGCTTATGAAAGTGACAAGTGTCACTTTTTGTCTTTTAGCCTTTTCTTTTATTTCTTTTATTTTCTTTTAATCCAATTTTGTAAATATTAACAAATGAAAATGTTTAATAAAATATTTTGTAATGTTAATAAATGAAAATTTTTAATAAAAAACTTTATACATGTTTAGTAATTGGCAATATTTTTAATTAAGATTAATCAATCTTAAATAATTAATTCATTTTATTTGTTAAATTGAGATTCATCTACTAATAAAAATATTCAAATTCGGTTTTTCATATCTTTTTTTTTATATATAAATTCAATTTGAAAAGTAAGTAATTATAAAAATAAATTAATTATTTCAGATTGATTAATCTTAATTAAAAATATTACAAGAATTAATCTTAATTAAAATATTACAAGATACTAAATATGTACAAAATGTTTTATTAAACATTTTCATTTATTAATATTTAGAAAATTGAATTAAAAGGAAATAAAGGAGAAAACAAAAAAAAAGGAAAGAAAGGAAAATGTCAAAAAAGTGACACTTGTCACTTTCACATGCACCCGGTGCAAAGCACCTGGTGCAGCAAGGTCTAAACCCCGGGTGCCGTTGGTCCAAGGCAGCACGTGGTCGCAGGATTCGAACAAATATGTCACGATTCATGCCCTAATTCCATGACATTTGCATGTGTCCTGATTCATGTCCTCATGAATGGATCTACTCAAAAGAAGTGACTTTATTGTTATTTGGTACAACTTGTGAGTTTTCAACTTGATTTAATGTGTTACTATTAATTAACTTATATATTTGTATTAAATATTTAATGATATTTAATTATTAAAAATACATAGTTTAAGTTTGCATTATGTTTCAATATATATGAAATATATATTGATTATTTTATGTACATGTATTGAATGTGTACTAGTTGATAGAATGCTATGATTTATGAGTTGGTTATGGATGGTTATTATTTTCTAGGTAAGAGCTTGCAAGAAAGTTATTTTTTTTGCATAAGATACAGTTATAATTATTAAATAATAATAATAATAATAATAAAAGGATGTTTTAGAAAGATTACATGAAAAAAAATGTCAAGTAATTAGGGTTAACTTTCACATGGATAATATGCAAAGAGGCTTTTTCTATATGTCATATTAAAATTGTCATATTAATTTGTAGTCTTACTAAATTGTAAAAATATATAAATTAGTCTCAGGTTTTATAGCCCTTATTAAGTTGTGGATAATATTAATTAAAAGAATATATTCATATGTCTAATCAAGTTTTTGGTAGTCCTTACTAATTCGTAACTTCTAAATTAAAAACATAATCACCCCCTCAAAATTGTATTTCTTTTAGGGAATTACAATATTAAACATATTATTGAAATTTTATTATCCTATACTAGTTAATCTGGGGGTATAGAAGAAATAGTAAGAGATGACTCATATACAGTCGGCCCCCAACTTAATATGAGGTACCAAATGGCAAATGAGTTACAAAGGGTTTCAAATTAGTATAATTCATCCTTGTAACCACTATCAAAGAGCCTCTTATATATGTTTTTTGTATTTGTTTGGTATGATATTTAATATGTGAAATAGTTAAATGAAGCTAAAAGTTTAGATATTTCTTAAGAGACAGTGCGGGATCTTTGAAGTCACTCTTGAGTTCTAAAAAATATTAAAATTTCTAAAATTAGTTGAGAATTAATGATGTTGAACACAGCTTAAAAAAAATTATTTTCCTTAACATTTTTCTATTTCCTTACTGAAATTTTTATACCAGACATACTGTAAAGCTTTTTTTGTTGAGAAAATTAATAATTTAAAAATTAAATGCCTTTTTCTTAAAGTATAACTCACAAATCATATTGTTAACATCCTTCTATAGAACCAAGAATTAATAAATGTATATATGTGTATAACAACTATATAATATCTAAAGATTTTTAATAATCATATTCATGTACTCGTATAAATTTTAAAAAATTATTAATTATTCTAAAGTATTTTATAAACTTTTGAATATATTAAAAATTTGTTATTTAAAAGTTCTTCTGAACATCTTGTCATTAATTATTGTGCTTTTGGCACGATCTGCAACTCGTAACCACTTTAGTCTTCTTTAAATGGACTTTAACTTTCATATTTATTAGTAAAAAAGTTATAAAATTATACAATTGGAAGTAAAGTTCTTCTAAGCTTCTTCACTCATTATAACAGATTGACCCTCTCAAAATCTTGACTTTTGAGCCGCCCGACATATTTATTTATTTATATATTATAGATAAAGTGTGACACCATAACAACATGTTGTTATGTAGTGTTCCTAAAATGTTTTTAATATTAATTTACTCTGCTGATCACCTTGACTTATCTCTTAGTAGTTTATATATGTAATTGTACTATTTGTGCGAATCATATTTGAATTATTAAATACAAACAAATTAAATGTGTATTATACCTTACTATATATGAACTATATTTTTTATTATTTTACGTACACACATCAAGTCTGCATTGATCGCTATTATATATAAAAACTGAAACGAAAGTTTCGAGTGCAAGCGATTTTCATGTAATATTACTACAGCAACGTCTCTTAAAGTTTGGTGTAACTATAAATAAATTCCCTCAAATTACATTTAACACTCATGTTGTTAACAAATATTAAAAAAAAATTTACGAGAATAATTAATGAAATTCCCAAGATGCCATCCATAATTAATAAAAGGACAAAGATACATAAAATGTTGAAGACCAAATATGCCTTCGGAATCATGCCTAGATGCTCCTAAGCAAGCGTGCCTAAAATTTTAAAATTTTATTAAATATATATATATAAAAATATTATTTATACAACAAATACGTATAAATCACGTGGCTGAATGTCTGGGTAGCGTTAATCATTCTTTTATAATAATTAGCCCAACACTTATTGTTAATGGAGTTTAATTGCTACATATTCTATTACGTAATTAATCTGCCATCAATAATTAATGGAGTTAGGTAAAGCAACTAGTCAAATTATCTTTCTTAGGGGGTAAAAAGTCTTCCTTTTGCTTTATATATATTAGCATTCATCACACAGTTGACACGTGCACATAAAATAATTAATATATATTTCATATATATTAAAACATAATGCAAACTTTATTTACGTGTATTTAATAATTAGAATATGATTAATATATTTAATATAAATATACACATAATTTAATAATAATGATTTTTATTGTATTGTTGGTGATTATTAAGGTGAATTAATATTGAGGGAGTATTTTAGGCATGATATATGAAAACAAATTACCAAAATAACTACATTTGGTTCTCATACTTTATATATAGTATAGATAAAGGGACAACTTTTTCAACACATCCTATTTCCGAAGATTTCCTAATTATAAAAATATTTTTTGTAATTTGAAAAATTAAAATAATACCCATTGCCTTAAATTTAGTTGACAAAATATTTAAAAAAGTGGTAGTTGTTTGTATTACTTTAGTCATTTGGTCAAACTTGAAAATGGTTCCACGTCAACATCAACCTCCATTTTAGAACGCAAAATTGTCATTTATCAAAGGAGTAAAACAGAGAGAAAACATCCAAATAAGAAATCTTACAAATAACAACAAAAAGAAATGTTATTTGTAAGGGTGATGCTCACGTGGATGTAAAGAAAGTTGGTGATTTGTAAGGTTTCTTGTTTAAGTATTGTTTTTTTCTTTATTCCTGCTTGAATGAAAATTTTGCCCAAATGGTAGGTGACGTTGACGTGAATCCTTTTTCCAGTGAAAAGTGGCTAGCAAGTTGATTAAAGAACCAAAGTGGTATAAATTTATTAGTTTAGGAATCTTAAAGTCAAAAATGAAACATGAGGAACTAAAATGAAAAATTATGAAAACATTAGGGACCATTAATGATAATACTCCTTTCTTTCTTTTTTCTTTTCTTTTCTTTCTTTTTTTTTTTTCTTTTTTTCTTGAAGTATAGTGATAACACTTCTTGCACAGGTGTGCCACTATAATATTCCCAACCACAACTATACTCCACGCATTAAGTTTTCTATTAGCTAAATTAACCATAAGAAATAATATTATAATTTTCAAATTATAAGGCTTGTTATTGTAATCAGGTCAAGTCGAATGGGTGTCGAGATAACTATCTCTTAAAAAACATAGTCAAATCTAATTTTACATAGGGATGACGGTTAATCTTGATTAATAGTTAGGCAATTCATGATTTAGATTTAGACTAGAGTGGCCATTCCCATTGAAACTAGTTTTAATTAAAAGTAGGGCAAAAACCAATTATCCTAGATTAGTTTGGTAAATTAGGAAAAATAGGTTCATTAAATTCAGGCACTTACAATTATTTTCTGACCTATCAAGCTAGCCTTACCCAACAGTTATTATAATCTTTTTAGTTTTCTTGTTCAAATTAAAATAAGGACAATAAATTTTTTTTATAGCCATTAGACTCCATTAATTCAGATTAAGATACAAAGTAACTATACATGAATTACTTAATCAAATAAATATTTGAAAGCATTTTACTAACTTATATGGTTGTTCATACATTTTTATATTGTCCCTGTAGTTAAAAAAATATGCAAATCATGGTCAGCTGTACCCACCCAATAATGTCTACTTATTTTGTGCATAATTATTTGGTTGTTAGATTGACAAATTGTTGATATGTCTTGTTATATAAATACACACATATATATAATTTGGAATTTTCAAGCAAGAGACAAAAGTTATATATACACACATATATACACACACACACATTGATTATATCATGTTTATTTTGTATTCAAGGAATTATTCCGTTTTTGAGATAATTTATGAATTATTTTGGTTTTTGTTTTTTGAAAGAGGAGCGATAATATTCAATTATATATTAATACTATTACATGAATATATTTTAAAAATAAAATATATGAACTAAATCCAAATTAAATTAACTTTTTTAACTACCATTTAGTAGACAAATATTAACATATGATAAATAAACCTCACGTGTTATCGTGAAATCTGAACCTACACTTCTCTTATGAAAAGAGAAAAGTGGTGTCACCTTATTTAAAGGATGACAACATTTTGATTTTTTCATTATTCGAAATATCTTTTCATGACATGATTTCCTACCAAGAGTCCAGTGAGTTTTGGTCCTGTATGTCCAATGAATATATTGATAAAATATTATCAAATATAAATTTAGTTTAAAATATTAATTTGAATTCCAGAAAATATATTTTACTTTCTATTTTTAACCTTCACATATATTGTATATTAAATTTTTAAGAATAAACAATTGAAATCATCATGTGAAAAGAAGTACAAGTTCCACGCGTAGAAGGAAACTTACAAGAAACAACCATAAAAAAGGGGAGGAATAATAAAGGCACAGCATAATTAAACTCCAAGTGGCAGATCAAATTGTGTTTTGTGACTTTTGTGTTGACAAGTCAGAACAATTGCACTTGTTTATTTAGGCTTTGTTTGTTTCTATCATCCTAAATAATATTTTATTTTTTATTTTAATAAACACAAACTATTCGTCTAAAATTCAACTATTTATTCTAAATATTATTAGAAAGTTATAATTATTTCAAATCATTATCAATTAAAATTTTACATAATTTTATCTTCGAGATATTCTTTTGATGCAATATATATTGTTCAAATATTTATATAATAATATAAAATTTTAATGTAACACCATTATTTAAAAGAGACACTTACGGCAAAATCTGTCAATTTTTAAAATAGAAAAAGTCAAACATAACTTCATTTTCAATAAACTCTACAATACTACTCTCCAATTATATTCTTCCACAAAGTTCTCTTAGATTATTCAAATACTAACGCAAAGGTTACTGCATTTTTTAATTGTGCCTTATGTACTAAGATAAGATATGTTTTCTATTTATTTGAATTACTAACCTTGCTACTCAATTTGGTGAATTGTTGGACCCGTCATTCATTTTTTTTTCCTTAGAGAAATGATTCACACATTTAATATATCAATAATATATAAAAATCATACACAAATAATTAGTACCAACAGAAAAAAAAAAAAACACTCGTTCACATTTATTATATAATAAAAAGATCTTCAAAATTACCATATATTTGGTAGAAAAAAATTCACATACGTTAATGAAAACTGAACACAACTTTGTGAATTGTAAAATAAAAGTGATGGATTGTAAATTTATTGGATTGTTATCACTTTTATTATATAAGAAAGTAAAATTAATGGGTAGTGAATGGGATTGCTCGAGTCCGATGTGTGTGGGATTTGGATGAATATATGTACCCTCGTGTAATTAAGGGATAAAAGTATTTGAAGTTTAAGTGGAATTATATTTTTACCATTAACATGAATAATTTTCACTTTTCTGAAGATTACATCATTACCCTTTTTATATTAATTCTTTCCATTTAGAGAAATTAATT
The DNA here is from genome assembly GCA_014898755.1 of Handroanthus guayacan. Lineage (NCBI taxonomy): Eukaryota > Viridiplantae > Streptophyta > Magnoliopsida > Lamiales > Bignoniaceae > Handroanthus > Handroanthus guayacan. Next base: position 794,428 of record JACFYI010003588.1, on the reverse strand, counting down.
AATTTAAACTGAAGTGGTAACCTATACGTCCAAGATTCAACAACCCACGATTTTTTCGTATTCTCTAGTGCACCAAATTAAAGTATATATAATTTGATGGATGATTGTTCAGTTGGAAAGAGAAATAACAATTTTTTTTATATTGCGAAAATATTAAATGATAGGAATTGCAAAATATCAACAAAACATGATTTCATTATCTTTTTCAGAGACTGATTTCATTATCAATATGATATGACCTTCACTATTTAATGTTTTCATATTAAATACCTATAAATTTTTTTTTGATAGTTAAAATATGATTATCACACACTGCTTTTTAGCCCTTTTAGAATAATTTTGCGTGATCTTCTTAAAATACTTTATTTTCATATGTTTTCATATGATCTTCCAAAAATATGCTGATTATTATCATATTTATAACTCTCATAGCTGCAATTCATTTAAGAATACATAGAGGATATGATCTTTTGAATTTAGTGCACTTAATGTGTGTACATCTCGTAATTAAAATATAATTAATCTATTATAATGCACATACATGTATGATTACGAGATTCATTGACACAGTTAATAAGTTATGATTTGTGAATTTATTTTGACAAGATATTAACTTTGTTGACTGAGTTGTGGTTTATAGTTACTCTACGCTCTTTGGGAGCATGGTCAAATAGACAATAGTAGGAAGGGACATTTTAAAAGGAACACGTCAATGTATACCACAAGGGATATTGTTTCTGTATTAATAATATTGTATATATTGTCATTCATATGAAAACTCCAGTTTTTCAATTTTTTAATTAATGCAATTTTTCATATTGATTCGACCAAGAAAATTACTATGAAGACAGAGGGTTTTTTTTTTTTTTTTTGTTTCCATTTTCGTAGAGTGACGGATTAATAATTTTGATGAGAGGATATCTGACCTTATATGTGGTGCCTTCATTAGACGACACGTGGCATAAGCTCAATTCGAGTTGGATCCTTAATGAGCCTCCATTAGACTACCAAGATGAGTTCAAGCTGCATTGACTACCATAGTGCTAATTGCTTCTAGGAATGCCCAAGTAGCCTCTCAGCCCGCAATCGCGTTTTGCATGTATTATAGACCTCTAACCGTTCGAGTCCACCATGATAGACCAATATCAATTCGTCCATGATAGATCCCCTATCTGATGCAGCTTGCATTGCCCATAAGGACAGTCAACTTTCGATGAGTACGCCGGACTCGACCTGGAGAGGTACAGAGCCCCCATGGAGCCAATATCTCGATCGCATTAATTTGTGAGTCAACGGGCCATTAATAAGATTGCACGATTCATTAAATACTGAACATGTCGAGCGTACGAATCGGATTAGGGTGTGTTAGGTTGTACTATACCAATTGCAAATGCGCCACCTCCTGCCATTACTGTTCTCTCTTTATTGTCGAGTCGAGTATAATATCCTTCAGCCCCAATAACATCACCTTGTGGGTGGGTGCCCTAGTATTATTCAGAAGGGCTTATTGGTCATTCAATTAGTGTCCCCCCTCCAATCAGATTGCACTTCTATAAATACCCAGAGCATTTACTGCTCCTAGGTACGCATTAACTATCTCATTTACTATAGCTCTATTGCAACCAATACCCTTCGGTCAATTTTGCATATTCTGACTTAAGCATTGGCGGACTATTGCGAAGAGCTATTTCTGCAAGCTTATTGTGCTTTTGCCTTGCGGGATCGATCCCATAACCCAAACGTTGGTCAGTTCAACCTCCAGGTCGGATCCAACTCAACATCCAAAAAACAATTGCATCATATTCATTATTCAATCCTTACATCAATACATCTTATCGATATTAACATTCCAAGATCAATAACTAGTAAGAAAATTCTTCTAAAAAAGCTACTATATTGTAAAGAATTATACTAAGCTATTATTCAATAGAAAAAACTCATACGCGTCAAATGAGAATCAAACAATCTCATTATTATGATCCAATCAACAAATTAATTTCATTAAATCATTGATTCAAGATGCAAACGACATTCGAAACCAATATTATAAATAAAATGACTAGCAAACAGTATTTAAGCCCGTTATTGAGTAAAGAAAATAGATTCAAACTCTTAACTTCATAGTTAATATGAAGAAGTGTTATCTATTATGATAGGTAAATAAACAACTATGAATCACATAAATGACAACAAATATATTTACTCAAGCACTGCCATACTTCAAACAATAATTATAAGAATGAATGATGAACTTTTCTACATTACTTGCATCTATCACAACTTAAAAACATGCTTATTAAAAAATGACTGCTATTAGTAATACCCAAGAGGTCATCACATCTAACTACCAAAATTCCGAATCCCATATCTACCCAAGTATTAAAAAAGCTCCACACCAAACCCCGACCCCCAACATTCAGCCACCAACTTCCTCCTCCTTCCACCCGCACAAACAGGTCTCGCTGTGTGTCCACCTATACGTACACCGCCCATATATATCTATATATATTCACAGACCATTATACCCTCGCCTATATTAATTACTCTATTTAAACTAATTAAGAAACCGAAGGAAAAACAAATGGTGGCGGCCATGGCCATGACTTCCTTTACCTCCGTTCAAACCACCACCACCCAGACGCCGCCCACCACTTCCGCCGCGGCCGCCACTCGCACCTCCCTCCTTCTGCGTCACCATTTCCACCAATTGTCCTTTTCTTCCTCCCCGTCGCAGCACCTTCGTTCCCATCGCCGCGACCGCCTCCGCGTCCGCGCATTGGACGCTGCGCAGCCTTACGATTCCGAGGCCCACCTAATCAATCGTTTCACTCAGTCAAACAAGCTCAAAATCGCCATTGTTGGGTTTGGAAACTTTGGTCAATTCCTCGCCAAGGCTTTCGTCCGCCAAGGCCATATAGTGTACGCGCATTCTCGATCTAATTATCAGTCCATTGCTCATTCCCTCGGCGCCGCCTTCTTCTCCGATATCCATGACCTTTGTGAACAACACCCTGACGTCATCCTTATATCTACATCCATTATTTCGACAGAAACTGCACTCAGAGCTATCCCACTCCAGCGGCTCAGGAGGAATACTCTATTTGTTGATGTCCTGTCAGTCAAAGAATTTCCCAAAAATATTTTCCTTCAAATTCTTCCTCAACATTTTGATATTCTCTGCACTCACCCCATGTTTGGCCCCGAGAGCGGGAAACATAGCTGGCAGAATTTGCCGTTTGTGTTTGATAAGGTTAGAATTGGCAATGATGATTCGAGGATCAACAGGGTTGAGACTTTCTTAGATATTTTCAAGAAGGAAGGGTGTACTATGGTGGAGATGACATGCACCGAGCATGATAAATACGCTGCAGGGTCGCAGTTTATTACACACACCATGGGTAGGATTCTTGAGAAGTTGCAATTGGAGAGTACTCCTATTAATACAAAGGGGTATGAGACTTTGCTGAATTTGGTGGAGAATACGGCGAGTGATAGTTTTGACCTGTACTATGGTCTTTTTATGTATAATAAGAATGCGATGGAGCAATTGGAAAGGTTGGATTTGGCATTTGAGGCATTGAAGAAGGAATTGTTTGGACATTTACACGAGGTTTTGAGGAAGCAGTTGTTTGGAAAGGCAGAGGAAGGAGGCTTTAGGAGGCCGATGCTGTCTAAATTACCCAAGAATGGGATTCCATTGTTGCCACCTCAGTCAGAGAGTCTGAGCAACAAGAACAATTAGGATCATGAAAAGGATATTCTGTTGTATTGGGTAAGCGCCCGTCTTTCAACCATGATATATTGATCTAAAAGGATTTCTTGTCGGGTCTTATTGTGAGTGGATATGATGAAATTATTTGATAAGTTGATAATAAACATGAAGATTTGTCTAGCTTTGGTATCTTCTTTGAATAACACAAAATAAAATGTAGGAGATTATGAATCTTTCTGAGTTCATTTGATGTGTCGAAATGACGGAATTCAAAGTATAGGGTGGCCGTACATATTTTTATGCCTATGCTCTTCTGTGTTATAGATTAGTAAGCTTTAATTTGCTTTGATGGTCCGGATAATAACCGAATTGATTTGAAATATAACCTCTCGTTGCGGCTCACAAGGGACACTGTCTTTTATGTTCTGCTCTCCAAGTTATATAATCTTGAGAAAAAAGGCTGGAGGGTAACCATGGAAACTAGAGTTTTGAAGGGCTTTTCAATTCAACGATACAGTAACGCTAAACTATAAGAGTGGGAAAGGGGATTGGTATTGCCAAAGAGTTGGGATTCTATTGCTAATTGCCCTCGAACTAACTCGTGATAAGTATAGAATATGTCTGTAACTTTGACGTACCTTATTACAAAGCAAAGCTACTTCGTTTGTTGTCATTATAGTACTTCTGCTTTTATTTGGAACTGCTATCAGGAGATAGTATTTATTCTGTGACGGTAAGAGTCTTGATTACTAAATTAACCACCAAAGAGCAACAATAAACTATAGATAATTGGAGCTACACTGAAAATGTCTAAACACTCATCACAGTTGGTTGACATGATTATACTTGTGCTTTGATGCCCTGTCCGAAATTAAATGCTTTACTACAAATTACACGGACGAGACTTCCTCTTAAGGTTGTTCTGAGTTTTACTGGGTTATATCAGATCGAGTTAAGTTTGAGAGATGTAAATAATCCCTGATGGAGATTTTGGATTATATAAAGCTTGTTTCATGTGCTTATATGAGTCTTTCCCTTTTGTTCTGAGATCTTGTTGAGCAAAGATGTGCTAATGTTTTGGCAGTATTTTGACTTCGGTTCTCCACTAAGTCGACTGTGTGCAACAGTAGAAAACACTTGACAAACTCCCACATGAGGTTGTTATTGGGATCTTCTGATCACCTTTGTTGGTTGATCTTGTAAAAGTGCCATATGTTAGTCATATTTGGACATTGGCTTTCTCAGAAGTACTGAAGAAAAATGTTGAATTCTCTTGAAATCAAAGAATCATCTTCTTTATGATCACTTCAAAAGCTAGCTGTAGATGAATCATACACTGCAATTTTCTTCCCAAGTTAGAAAGTAACTCTGAGAAATTTTCTATCTTTTGGAGCAATTCTTGTGTTAATATGCGGTTGACTATGAATTTCTGAAAGGATCATATCCTGCTGTGTATATCAGAGATTGAAATCAAACAACATCGAACCGGTTGTTTGTCTTATCCTTATAACTTGCCTCACTAGCCTTGTCTATTGACTCAAATGCTGATTGTATCGATCCTTAGTTATAATAATTTGCTCTTATTTACAGCTTTATTGACTGATGTCTCTTTATGTCTGTATAGGGAATGTTATGTATCCTGCTGACTAAAGAAAGGGCGATCGAGACAGCCAATGGTGTACAGACGGTAGTGTATCTTATCGGGAGAAGCTCTTTCCTCCCAATCTTCGGTGTTCTTCTTTCAATCTGTATTTTGTTTCTCAAATCAGAGTTGTGACATGTTGTGGGCCATAATTTCACATAAGATGGCCTGTGTCCAACTTGGTCAGTGTCATGAGCTGATATGTCTGAATTCTTGATGAAATAATCTAAGCTGGAATGTAATGTTTTGTCATATTCGTTCCTTTTCTTATGTGATACTGTTGGGTTTATCATGTTCTGTTTTTGAGTTCACTTAACTTGAAAAGGTGGTTATATTGCCGCCACAAGAAGTGCACGTTGTAAAGGATCTCCTGTATATGCTCCGATTACATTTCTTTGAGGTTCAAACATATGTCAAGTCTATTAAATATATATATATATATATATAAACACTTGGCTATGAATGCAATACACAACATATATCTGTGTTTCTAAATAAGAGATGCGACATTATTTGCAAGAAAAAATCCAAAATGTTTTTTCTAGCCAATAAATCTAATTCCCCTTAACAAGAGATTAAGAGAGGCAGGTCTATTTAAAGGAATTCTTGCTCATTGCCAACTTTTGGCATAGGTTAATTGCACTAGACTCCTTTCTTGAAATTTAAAATGAATATCATAAATCTTGTGAAAAAATAAAAAAATAAAAAATAAAAAGCATCATAGACTCTGCATGTTTGTTTAACAAGACTATTAGAATGACCTTCTGCCTTTTAGTGCTCTACATGCATTCATAGGTGCAATTGGGACTACCATTTTGAGACGGAATGACAAATATACCCTTGCCATTCTTATTTTAATTTGACTCTTAAATAGACATGTGAATGTTTTTGTCTTTTAACCTCACAGGATGACATTAAACGTGTCGAATGACTTTATTAAACAGAAGGGCAAGGTTTGCGGTTCTAATATTTCCTTTTATAAGATTTATGGCGCTAATACCCACCAAACTCTAGAAGAAGTGGCACGGCCTCCTCCCTTTCATAAGAGAAGTGCAAGTTCGAATCTCACTGGTAACGTGTGAGTCTTTATCTACTTTATAGTAATATTTATCTATTGCATGATAGTTTATTGAATTTATCTTTGATGTGGTCCCAAATTTCGGTCCACTATCATAAAATAAACTAGAGAGATCCTTGACTTAGAGCGCGAAGACCAAAATTAATTGGTGCTTCCCTCCCCCCTACATGGCTCTCCTTCTGGGATTTTTATACAGCTAAGATTTTAGTGTTGGGGTTAGGATTTAGTTAATGGGCTTAGAAGCCCGTTCCAATCAGAGTTAGGGTTTAAGACATAAGTTGATCGGCTTAGAGGCCCTTTCTAATTATTTATTTAGTTTAATTATTTTTAGTCCCTTGAAAGGATATAGTGGATACATCATATAGTCCCCCCTCCTCCCGATTAGACTCGAAGAGTCAAAACAGGAGTAAGCTGGTTTTATTTCTAGGCCGAAGCTAGCGTAAGCAATCTTTTAAGGCATAGGAGTTCAGGGGACTCAGAGAGTTATTTGTTCCACGGTTATTTAACTGATCTCAGGCGGAACTCGAAGAGATATTTATTCGAAGAATCATTTTATGATCTTAGAAGGAACTTGTTCCGAAGATTGTTTGATTGATTTCAGACGGAACTTGCAGAGACACTCATTCCCGGGATCATTTTCTGATCTCAAGCGAAACTCATTCTGGAGATTATTTGACTGATCTTAGGTGGAACTCGAAGGGATATTTGTTCCGAGAATCATTTTTTGATCTCAGGCAAAACTCGTTCCCGGGATCATTTGGTTGATCTTAGGCGGAATTTGGAGAGACACTCATGTCGGAGATCATTTGGTTGATCTCAAGTAGAACTCGAAAAGATATTTGTTCTGAGGATCATTTTTTAATCTTAGGCGGAACTCGTCTTGGGGATTTTTTGGTTAATCTCAAGCAAACTAACTTTTTGAAGCCATAACCAAATTTGAAATCGTGCCAAGTTCAAGTTTTGGAGGGAAATAAGACAATAAAGCAAATGAGCTTTGACCCACACCTACGCCATTTAAACCCCACCTACCACATCACTTCCATTTTTAGAAAGCACAAAAAAAGTTCCTTCCCAACAATAAAGAAATGTCATTCATCTCATTTAATATGTATGACCAACAGTTATTCCCGTTTTGACCCCTCAGTGTCAAATGGAGCATAGGGGGACTATATGATATACTTAATATATCCCTTAAGGGCATGAAAGTAAAATAACGAATTAATCGAATTTAAATATGACTAACAGTAAATACAAATAATTAAATAATGAAACTATAATTAAAGAAAACGGACTGGCAAGCCCAATAAACCCATTAACTTACAACGAAAGAACTATAAAGAACCCCTAATGACAGGTAATTAGGGTAGGCACACTTATTAGCACACAAGAATACTAGAGTAACTTTTCAACATAGGACGTGGACTCGATCAAAATCGGCTACGTTCTCGAGTCAAGATCCCGAGAATTTTCCTGTTGATCCCTAGTCCGATTTCTAGGCTACATCATTTTCCGAAATTCGGGACCACGTCAATTTTGTATTTAGTTTTTCTATTTGATCCTTGAGATATATTCATGTAATGATATTATGTAATGATTAAGTATAATCACTTCTCCCTCAAAAAAAAAAAGATTTATGATGCTAATATCTAATATCAGAATAAAGTCTGGTGCAATCGACTATAATGTTTTCTATTTTACTAAATATACAATAAGATGCTATTATTTTACTAAATATACGATGAGATGCTACCCTCTTTAACTCTACTTCTTGGTGTGACTCAAAATGAATGGCAAGATCCATTAGTAATTAATGTGAAATTTTAAAATCATGCCCCTGTGGTGAAATTTGTAGTTGTTTGGTTTGGCGGTGTTTTTCCATTATATCATTTCTGGATTCATACTCAATGCTGATGATACACAAATACCAATTTAAACAAGAAATTGTTCTCACGATACCCTTAAAGTTTAATATAATTATAAAATACCCTCAAGATTTAGATAATTACTATTCAACCTCTATTGTTAGTTTAATTGACGGACAATTACAATTATAATTCTTGAAAATCCTAAAACATTTCAAGTAGAGTTTCTAGATAAGGAGATAAAATTGTAATTATACATTAACTCAGGAAGTGCAATTATCCTAAAACATTTCAAGTAGAGTTTCTAGATAAAGAGATAAAATTATAATTATACATTAACTCAAGAAGTGCAATTATATTTATGCATCGGCTAAAATAACGATAGGGAACATGAAAAAGATTATCCTACCTTAGGAAGTGTTTGACATTCACATACCAAGTAGAAATAAAGAACAAATCTAGCTTATCAAACCAAAAAAAAAAAAGAAAAGAAAAAAAATTACCTTCGGAAATCATTAAAGAGAAAAACTAAATTCTAACAGCATCAATGGGCCTCTTGCCCTGCTGATAGTAATTGAAATAAGTCTCGGTATAATGTTTAACTTTCTTGAATAGTTTTGGCCTTCCATCATCCACAAGTTCCTCCACTGGTTCAACATCTTTAGAAGGATCAGGCAAGAAGAACATAGCCAATGTATTCCTTTCCCTCTCCGAGCTTGCAACTGCTCTGTGCACTGGGCTTTTGAATATTCCATTGGTCATTATCTGCAGGAAATTAAAGGGCAGCAACAAGAGATTATAAGAAACTGCTTCTACTAAAGGAAGGGATTTTCGTCCAGAGAAGTTAATAAGTAAGTAATAAAACTGAAAAGTAAAAGTCGGGAATATTTGCAATTAAAAATGTTTGTTGAGGTAAGGGATTTTTTATGACTTTAAAATTATTACATTGTACCGAAAGATAATATTTCCACGCTTGAAAATAAGGATACTGTAGTATTTTTGTAGTTAAAATTTGAAGAAATCGAAAAGTACCTCACGGGTGCTTTGAGATTCTAAAGAATTTCAGCTTACTTTTGAAATCTAAACGCTGACAGTAAAAGCACAGTCAAATAACGTGAAAGATAGCATATGCCGTATAAAATGATCACCACAAGAAAATACTCCTTTCACTAATGGAAAATTTCAGTATAAATTTAAGAAATTCATCACAAAGTTGTTTGTATATGCTTTGTCACTGATTAATTTTATGACGGAATTGAAGTTCGTCACACAACTAACTTTTATGATGGAATTTTTCATCACAGACTAAAAAGTTGTTATATAAATTAACTATGTAATTTGTCATAAGTGCTATTATTCATACATGTTTTGCTTATTTTTTAAATCAGTTACGGATTCGTCATAAATTTGCCGCAGATATCACCTATTTTTCATAAAATCTTATCCATGAGAAATTTTTCATTAGTAAAGGAGTGTTTTCTGAAGTGGATATAAATTTGATGAAGCAAATTCCTATTTATTATTATTATTATTATTATTATTATTATTATTATTAATAAAAATAATGAATATATCATCTAAAATTACCACACAAGACATTAATAGTACATATTAACTTTGAAAAAATATAAATAATCAGATACAAATAATTAATAATATACACACATACCTACCTATTTATTATATATTAAAATAGGCATAATTACCTCAAACGCCCCTGAGGTTTGACATAATTACCAATACATCTCTTGAGGTCTCGATAATTACTATTACACTACTACTATTTCTTTAGTTAATATATAATTACAATTACGTACACTTTTGAAAATTTGGAATTATACAAGTATACCTCTTAGACAAATGGGGTATAATTGCAATTATATATTACCTCAAGGGTCGTAAACATAATTATATATCAACTAAATTAACAGTACAAGGATGTAATAGTAATTATCTACGCCATAGGGAGAGTTCCGATAACTATGTTACACCTAAAGGGAGTAGAAGTAATTATTCCATTAAAATAGGGATAATTGCACCATACCCCCCTGTGAAAATCGAAATGAGCATCATAAACCCTGTAATTTTAAAATTAACACATTAAACCCTGTGAAATTTGAAATTTGTACTATAAACCCTGTGATTTTAAAATTAGCACACTAAACCCTGTCTTATTAAAAATAACACACCAAACACTCAAAATTTACATATTGACAAGGGGTGATTGATTCTATTAGACAAAAAGATAGGGTTTAATATGCTAATTTTAAAATCACGAGGTTTATAGGGCAAATTTCAAATTTCACAGGGTTTAATATGCTAAATTTAAAATTACAAGGTTTGTGGTGTTCATTTTTAATTTCACAGGGGGTATGGTGCAATTAACCCCATTAAAATATGAATCATATGACCTGTGACATATATATAGACTCACAAATCATCACACTACAATATATCATACGCAAATCATTCTCTATTATGAAAATTGAGAGATTATGGTAATAGGATATACTATGTACCTCGAGTTGATCCCCAATATTAACGACAAGCGCCTGAGGTATTATAGGAACCGAAAACCAGTGATTATCTTTCATAAGCTGAAGGCCTTGTACTTGTTTGTCTTGCAGTAGAAAAGTTAACCCGGATCCATCTGCGTGTGGTTTTAGCCCGACAACAAGATCCGGATTTGAACATGGAGGGTAATAGTTGAATCTTGCGTATATTGTGGGTCGTTCGCCATATTGGTTCAGAAAGCAATCCTCTGGTATGCTTAGGGATCTCGCCATTGATTTCAGCAGTATTTCTTGGAGCTGTCCCAGACTTGCAGTGTAGTCCTCCAATACCTTCCTGTAGAATGAATAATTCTTTGTAAAAAATGATGGGCAATATACTGAAATATGTTCATTAATTTACATTTGTTATCTCTCTTTTTTTGCATTTTTTGTGGGCTCGGTTGGCACCCAGTTCGACCATTTGGATTTTGATTGTATGGTGAAGTTAGATGAGTGGGCTAGTTGATGCCAACTAGAGCTGACGTTGTTGAATCATGTCAACCCATAATTTAAGTATGGGCATTTAATGCCGACTCGATGTCTGCGGTAAAGTAATCAACGTATATTTCATATATACTAAAGGATGCTACTGCAAATTTGATAAGTCTATACTTAACAAATAGAATGTTAATCTATAAATATATAGATAGCCTAATAAAAAGATATAGTTAATGGGCTGTGAAATTTTATCAGGGAATGAGTAATTATTCGAGTGAGAGTATTTTAGATACAACACTTGAAAATTCATTGCGACTAAGAAGCTAGTGCTCTGTATATAGAATACATATGTATCTAACCACTTAATCAGTCCTTATTTCATAGTATACGTCTGCTTTATAATTTATTCATGGACCTGGACTTACTCCGACTCTTACTCACTTAAGCATCAAAGAATTTTTGCTTTCCATAACCCCAATCTTGTGTTCTTTGACTTCAAATTAAGTCCTCAATCCATTGGCTAGCTGCATAAATAGACTAGCCCAACTCGCTTTATCCACGACCCCATATCAAAACCAAGTTAAAATCTACTCAATTGAAAATTAATAACTACTAAGATGGATGAAAATCTTAGCAAATTAAGACTTGAAAGAGTCGATTTTTCTTTTACCTGAAAGATGGTGGGTTTTGAGGCCAATATTGGAGTTTTTGCTGGTCTTGCGGACTCACTAAAAGATACACCCTATCATTCCAGTCCAGAGGCTGGTTCTCATAAAGAACAGTATCGTTACCGTAGCCTTCATGGTCACCCCCTGATCTGGCACATTTTTGCTTCTCCGCCATCGGCTGGTGAAAAAATTCTCTGGCAACTTGGCGCACTTCATCCAGGAACCAGTTTTCAATGCCATGGTTTACTGCCTGAATTAAGAAGGGACAATTACGATAACACTTCAGGTTTAGAATAATTACCCAGATACCCTCTGAGATTTGGGTAATTACCATTATACCCTTTATTTTTAGTTCAGTTGATGAAAAATTTAATAAAACTTATATAACATTAATATTATACTCCAAGAAAATCTAATATATTGACTGAAATATAATTTTAAGTAGACTTCCTAAACAAGAATTTATTTATAATGTTACACATGCCGAACTAAGGTAATTATCCTTATAAAAAAAATTAAAAGTTACTATATATATATGTATATATATATATATTTATAAGTAGCAACTTCATTTAAACGGTTGGAAACAAAGAAATATTAGAAAGTTAAAAATATATGTTGTAAAAAGCCACACTTGTCATATTCTCGAAGAATTCAAAAGGGACATCTTTTGTCACTTTTGTGTTATTATATTAAAAATGTATATATTGTAAAAGCCACCCTTGTAAAGTTGTCATACTTCTTGAAGAATTCAAGTGGGACTTCTCCTTGCGTGTCAAATTTGCAATTGTCAAGAGATCACTATTGTGGTAATAAAGATATGTACATATATTTAAAGTGTGTGATCTAAGTGAAGGTGACATAAATTTATACGAACGTAATTTTTACCACACTTTAATCTTAGATTTGAAATGAAATCGAGTTTTGAGGGTATTTAAAATCGGAAATGGTTCTCACGAAATAAAAAGAAAAAAAGTAGTTTGAATCATCATATTCTTCAATTGAATCATACTTACAGCTATATCCCTGCACATATACATAATTATGGTCATACTTAATTAAAACGCAAAGTTACATCTTATGAAGTATAAGAAAAATTTTCATTTCCATGTTTCATCCTAAAAGTACAAGATCCAAACATAGACTCAATATTCCCTACAAATTCATCACATACACCGTCTCTCTGAAATAAACTAATATAATCTTATCCATCACAAATTTCTCGTCATCAAAGTAGTAGTATTTTCTATTACTTACCATATAATTGAAGAAAGGGTGCATTGAACTACCTGGAAGCAACCCCATGAGCTGAGAGCAGAGCAGAGCTTGACGAGCTCATCATCCATGGCAGGGGATGAAGAAACCAATCGATCAACATCAATAACTGGAATTTCTGTAGCCAGAGGAACATCTAGATCTACGGACCCATAATTACTATTCATGTCTCTCCAAATATACCTATGTGGAAGCTCATCCCCATTTTCAGCCATCTCTTGAACCTGTTTAAAGCAGCCCACCTCTGGTTTTGCGGCCATGATATCTTTGCTTGAAGAAAGGTTGATAAGACAGAAGCTTTTGAATGGTAATGGAGTTGACAATGGTATGGGGGAAGGTGGGCGCCTCAGTTCTGTACGGGATACTTATAAAACATAAGGTATGAGATAACTATGCATGTCTTTTTCATTTTTTCATTTTTTTTCATTTTTTTTAGGAGACATTGACAGGAAACATTTTTCAACGGGATAATTACCTCTACACCCCCTCAGGTTCATTATAATTATCAAAACATCCCTTGATATTTGGATAATTATTATTATAACCCTTAGTATACAGTGTAGATAATGCATAATTATAATTACACCTTCTGAAATTATACATAATTACATTTAAGCATTCTAGGCTAATGAATAATATTACAATTACATTCCTTTATTTAAAGAGTATATTTGTAATGTTAAAGATTTTTAGAGAGTGTTATGATAACTATCTAAAATTTAAGGAGTGTAATAGCAAATTATCCAAATCAAAAAGTGTTCCAGTAATTATGATTAACATGAGGGGGTACTGAGTTAATCACTATATTAATGGGCATTTGTTATCCTAGAGGTCTATTAGTAGATTAGAGCATAGGGTTGGTGTTTTTCCTTCTTTTATTTCTCCTTTTGTACTTACATAGTGGTTTGCATTAGTTTTAAATTTTGGGAGACTTGGTATCACGATTTTTTTAAAATAAAAACACAAATTAGTCAGCTTATCAGAATTTCAATGCAATTTTGCTCGGGGAAGATCTCTCTCTCTCTAGGAGTGCCAATTTTTCTCTCTTTGGAGAGCTCGCGTGCCGTCCGGTTTGTGTTAGAGATTGATCATTTTTGACCAAATAATTGAGCGAACTCAAGCATTAATAACAGATATCAAATCCGAGATTAATTTACATATTTTTACAATTTAATAGGGTTATAAATTAGTTTGAAAAACTTAATAGGATATATCAAAGAGCTCCTAAATTGTAAAAATATATAAGTTAGTCTGAAGCTTGGTAGCTTTTATTAATTTGCGAATAATAATATTAAAATAATATATTTATATATTTAATCAAGTGTTTGGTAATTCTTACTAATTTGTAACTTCTAAATTAAAAATAGAAATGACCGTTCATAAAGTGCTTTTTGTTTAAGTAATTACAATATTATGGACATTATTAAAATTTTATCATCCAAGACTAATTAATCTTAGGGTGAAAGCAGCATCAGTAGTAAAAGGAATAGTAGATGATACCAAAGGAGTTACTCAAAATAGAATACCAAATGAGCTACAAGAAGTTACAAATGAATATAATTCATCGTTTGTAATCCTTATCAAGGAGTCCCTTATTATTTTATTGGGGACTTAATTTTCACATTCTGGATTAAATTCCATGAACTTTGATATAAATACTTCCAGCTCTCTTGTATAAATGGAGCTATCGTAACTACATGCCATGGTCTTGGGATAAATTTTATTCTTCCATTCTTTTGTATATTCTCCTTATTCGACCTAGATTTAGTACCCATTAGATCCTATTTGAATTCTTTATTTCAATTCATATTTTATCTCATGATTATCGAACAAATATCTGCTAAGTATATGATACTCATGAACCATTATTTTTGGGAGGGGATTCAACTTCGAACAATAAAAAAGATGCATATATAATAAATAGGTAAGTCACCCTATGAAAAACAGAGAGGATCCCCAAAATCAAACTCGAAACATTTTCAGGAGAGGGAAAAAAAGAAAGTAAAAATAGAGAGGAAGAGATGAGGATTTTTGGAAAGCATATATATCCAAGGCAAATCATAGTATTTTGTTCAGGGTATCAATTTTCCTGCAGCTTCAATTATTTCATTTTCTTCCATTTATCTTAATTTACATTATTAATTACATAAAGATGTCGTAGGGTTCTGTTCTTCGCCGCGACAACCTACGATGTCCACAGATCCATAAAGAACAACCAAACACCTCCTTCTCCTGAACAGCTTCAAGCTCTTGAAGATTACATCAATTCCGCCCGCCGCCGGCCGCCGTGACTGCGCCGTCGGCCTTGGAAGGTTCTCGAATTTCACCCTTTTCCATTTTTCATTTTTATTTTTTTTAATTTTTTTCTTCTTCATATATAAAAATTTTGTAAGATACTGTGTCCTCTCTATCGCTGTAGTCCCTTTGTAACCTTGCGTGGTCATGCTTTGGCCACGTTGGTCGCTTCGAATGCTACTCTCTTCAAGGTTTTTAATAATTGTGTTGTACAATTATTAAAAAAATATAATTGTGCTGTGCAAAAAAATAATATTTCCACTCTTTGTTGAGGTGCTTTGTTGAGGTGCAGGATTCTCTCTTTCAAATTGTGTTTCATCTTTCATTTCATGCCTTTAAATATCTGTCATGTATATTAAATATTTTTTTATAAAAATATTTAGTAACAAATGCAATAGAATTTGTTGAGGAGTAAATTATATATAATTCCGGTACTATGCAAAAGAGAATATATTTTAATATATTTTTTAATTTTAATATACTCTCTACGTTTGACTTTAATACTGTGGATATGTTACAACTAGAAAAATATGAGCTAATATCTTTTTTTTCTTTTACAATAATATAGGACATGATAAATATTTTATCCCTTAATTTATTGAATAAGTACAATACAATACTCGTATCACCGAAGAACATATAAAATCGAAATCTAAAAATATCTTATGAAATCCTCAATTTGTGATTCTAGCATACTTTAGCTTAAATTAATTATCAATTGTAAAAACAAAAGTCACTCCGCTAAACAATCCTTAAAGCATTTTTCAATAACTAAAAATTGAAACACTTCGCTATGTCTTGCGTTAATGAACGATAGATACCAGTATTCTCATCAGCATCAAGACTTTCGAACCATGCCCCGAAAGCATTACGATTTCACTGAAGCTCTAATTTTATCCTTAAATATGTAATTTTGCATCATAGAAAGCCCATAAATCAACACAAAATTGCATTCATTTATCATAATTTGGTACAATCTATTTGGAAAACATAGCAAACCACTCCAGTCCAACAACCTTTATTCAAGTACCCAAATTACATTCACATTATTTTTCTAAGACACTAAAACACACAAACATACTCCAAATAAAAAAGATTCATTATTACCATATAATGGTCTTTATTATTGCAGAGCTCTGAAAAGGTCGTGCCATGAAAACTTCCCTCAAATTCTCAGAAGGTCAATGGGCCTTTTCCCTGTCTGAAAAGACTTGAAATAATTACCAGTGTAGTCCACAATACTCTTGAATAACTTAGGCCTTTTTTCATCAATGAGCCCTTCTGCAGGTTGAACTTCACTTGTGGGGTCGGGAGTGCAGAAAATAGCTATAGTGATCCTTTCTTTGTGTGGATTTGTTACAACTCTGTGTATTGGGCTCTTGAATATGCCATTAGTCATTATCTGCAAATATAAGTT
>JACFYI010003588.1:724781-743759 GCA_014898755.1 Handroanthus guayacan | reverse complement strand
GACATACCATCTCTTCCCTTTATAAACCCCCATGATTGGTTGATGAAGGTTAGACTACGTCTTAATGCGGAGGAGTTCGCTGTGTTTGCAGTTGTATGTCGCGCAATTTGGCTTAACAGAAATAAGAAGGTATTCAACTGCTCTCCTGTGTCGGCCATCGAGGTGTCCAACCAAGCTAAGCGACTTTTACAGGAGTTCCGTACTCATCGCTATGGGGCTGGCAGGGTAACTGCTCAAGGGAATAGTACCTCTCTTCCCCTTTAGGCGCTGTGTCTTTTTCCTGTCCTTGCCTCTTCTCTGTTTGGCTGGGCTACTGTCTTTTTTCTTCTGTTGCTTTGAACTTTCCGTGTTTGCTTATTGGCAATAACATGGCACTATTTTGTTCAAAAAAAAAAAAAAAAAACAGGGGAAAAATTATGTAAGCAAGATTTTAATGCATGGTTGGGTTAATAACTCTAAAATATTAGGTTATCTTATCTAAGTCCATATCAAAAAATATTTAGATAATAAGATTTTATATCCCACTTCAACTGAATTTTATTTGGTACAATCATTCGGACCTGATTTTTTGAGGTATGTGGCCTAACTTACATTTTTTTATATTTTTTGGTTGTTAATTTGCTGGGAAATGTAAGTTGTTTTGATGTTATATTTTGTAGTTCTCAAATTTTGATATTGTTCATCAAATTATTAAACGTTAATCTAATTAAACACTACTCTACTTTGACCCCAAAAAAATTGAAAATATAACTTCAAATTTAATATGAATGCATTAAGCATCACTTATTGTAAACCGACATGACAGAGTCATCAACAACAATATAAGCAAAACTTAACACAATTATAAAAACTAAAGTTATAATTATCTATACTATATGTAAAGTGTGAAAGCCAAAAATAATTATGTTCGTGGTATGTTTTCATGCGTCATGACTAAATAACCGTTTAGTATTAATTCATTCTAATAACTATCCACAACACAATAAGAAGTCATTAAACTCACTAATTCATCTATTTATATTTAGTTACGTGTATTTTATACTAAATATAGTGGTCATATTCTAATTATTAGATACACACAAACTAAGACTGTATTTTGTTTTAATATATATATATATATATATTAATTATTTACTTTATGCACACATATCGAATGTGCAGCAAATACTAGTATATATTTATCTCTCAAGTCCAATTACATCACCAACTTATAAATACAACATGGGCACTAAAAATTCATTAAACCAAAGCATTCCATCAAATTTCAAATTATTTCTTTGGGGAACTAGAAAATTAGAAATTGCCCTTGGGAGAATTTTATCAACAAGAACAAATAGCTAGCTCCCCTAAGATGACTCCTTTATTTAAGGAATAATTACCTAAGCGCCCCTAAAATTTGGCCTATTAACTAAAACAATTCGTATGATTTGAAAAATTACAGTAACGCATGCTCCCATAAATTTAACTTATAAAAATTTTAACAAGGCTATAATATTACAATTAGACTCCTTCTAAATATGAATAAAACATTACCAATACTCACCCCGTTAAGCTAACATTCTTAAAATATTTTGTACATTAATTATAATATTATACAAATGTTGTTAATTTTCCCTCAGGCCTTAACTGAACTAAGAGCGGAAAATTCTTACTATAGAGTTGTTTCTATTAGTAGACAAATCTCAGTGAGTGGAAAGGAAATTATTCCTAAAATATACAATAGCTCCCTTAAGAAAGGTCACTTCACAAATTACAAGCCAAAGCACATGAAGAAAGAAAATTAAAAAAAAAAAAAATGAAAATCTATCTGTCAATTTAGAACAAATCCTTTTCTGTCAGAATGACTGCAATGACCAGACATTAATAAACATGAAACCAAAAACAAAACCAATAATAATTACATGTTTCACAAAGAAAACACTGTCCGAAAAGAACTCCTAAAGGGAAAAGAGAAACATAAAACCAAAACTATAAAGAAATAAATATCACAAAATCACTCTTAATGAATGTTGTTAGATATAAAACAATCATGGGGAAGTTATAACAATGAAGAAGAAGTTAACAAAAATTATTTTTGCTACTCCAACTAGTCCCCAAGAACTGGAAAAATAGTCGGGCTGATTTCGTTCCCATCATAATTTACATAAAGAGTTGTCATACCGGCACAATGAGCATTTCTACAATGTCGCAAAAAGTTGATGGTAACAGAGAATCCTGCAGTGCAGATATATTTCATCTCAGTTTAGCGAAGTAACGACTAAGAAAAATTAGTATGAAAGGTGTTAATAGAAGTAGCCGCTATGATCAAACAACAAGCATGGCAGTTCGATTCACAAGCTAAAAAATTAATGTTTTAGAATCTCTATCCTTGAGGTTTGATTTAATTACAGAAACATCATCTGCCATCGAAAGTAGACCATGTGTCAATCTAACATTTTTAAGTTTTATCAATCTAATTGTATGTTACACAGTTTTCGTTAAGTTCTCTGTTAGCGGCAGAGGTTGTTATTAATTTTCCGAAACATAGAGGTTGTTTCTGTAAATAGGCCAAAACTCAAGGAGTATTGAGATAATAATCCCTATTATAATACAAGGTTACATTTTAATCTAGACCTCTCAATCATAGAGAAGTAGTTGTATTCACTATGTTGTATTGCCTTAATTAATGCCTCATCATGTGTTCTAATACAATATTATTCAACTCTTTTCTCCTCTAGCATCATATCAATTCATCATAAACTTCTTTGACAAAAATAGACACTTTGCAGACCTCTTGACTTCTCTACTTCTAAAAATGAAGTAATCATGGTTTTCTTTCTCTTATTGATGGGCCGATGGCTTCATGGTTTCTTTCTATTGGCTATATCTGCTTCTAAATTCTAACCATATTAATAGTTCTTCCACAGATACAATTAATGCAAGGAAAGAAACCAAGGTTAGAAACAGAAATTAGGGGGGGCGGGGAAAAAAATGAAAAATGAAACTAAGTTCCAAGCAAAATTATTTGAAGCTCATCAAATAAAGGACCAATGGCGAAGATCGATAGAAAGCTCTTACTCTTAAAATAAGCAGAAAATCTTGCCGACGAGGTTGCACCACTGAGCGTTTTTACTCCATCCGGGGGACGTTAAGTCACAACCATCTTATGCACATTCGAGGGCATAACAAAGTTTTGAAACCCGTCTTCGAAGTAGTGGCTCCAATCGAAGAGAGGAAATGTCGCTCTGCCACTTTTTCGCTTCATACATCTCATTCCATGCCTGTACTATCTCATCAATATTGAATCCTAAACCTGCAAGCACAAATGGATTCATTTTTACATTTAAAATAAATATCCAAGATTTGTAGGTAATATCTTTATAAATCACCTTCCAATGCTGTATCATTAGAACAATGATTCTTAATCATGACAGCAATATCAGTTGGAGAAGCTCCGGCAAGTTCAAATTTTTCAACAGCAACCTCCAAGCATTCTTGCCACACAGGAAGTTCTAGTTTGAATTCCATGATTGATCTTTCATACAACATGGTACCCCATAGTACGTATATCTGAGACTGGATATTTGTAGCCTGTTCTTCAGCTTCATCTGCAGATATACGTTTGAACAAGTTATCGAGCTTCATTTTCTGTAATAACGTTTCAATTTTATTCGGCTTGAACAGCTCATTTTGACGATGCTCTTCTTGCTCCTCCCACATCTGCATTCCCCTTTCCATGTTTTCCTCTGCATTGTTGTAAAGCATGAGAACTTCTCCGGATGGCCATAAATCGAGATCAACTTCAGTGCCAACAGCATAATACCACGAGAGTTTTGCCTGTTCAAACTGTTGCTGCCCAAGCGCAAGAACAGCTTCATAGAAATCTGGTTTAATTCTTAAAGCCTCTTCATATCTTTCTCCTGCTTTTGTGAACTCCTTTTGTGCCCAATCGTAAGCAGATTTGATGTTTTCAAGAAAGGATTCTCTAGACGAATCTTCTGTAAAATAAACCCTCTTTCTTGCCCTGGACATGTGAACATTGCCACAATTGAACAAAGCTAAAGCTGCCATCTCCTCGAACTTATCTACAGCAATGCCGAAAAGGTCTTGAGCCTCTTCACTAGTGACTGTCTCCTCCATTGCTTCAGAGTATACCTTCATTCCCACTTCGTGGAGATCTATATAAGCATCAGTGTCAAACCCGACATAGTTCTTGAAGATTTGAGCAAACTGAATGATCCAATCACTGATACAAGTTGATTCACTGCGTACTTCTTTTCTTTTCCCCACATGTACATTTTCTGTAAGGTGTGTCAGATCAAGCTTGTCTTTCTTAAGCTTCTGAAAGAATGGATCTTGATCAGGACTAACTTCAACGATGTACAGCTTGACAGAAGTACGTCCTGCAGATGCCTCAGCCCACCTCAGTTCTTCGGTTGTCGTGATTGTGACCAAATCACCTTCTTGATCCTTATACTTAACAAGAACAGCTTTTGAACTCGGGAAGCGATCGGCAACGATTTCCCTCAGTTTCAAAATGCTGCAATTAAGAGGAATTTGGGCCCACCTTATATCTTCTCCAAATACTAATTTCACCGTTCTTTTAGGCTCTTCTTCGGTACCATTACTAATTTTTTCTTCCTCCACGACTAACTTGTCTTCAGTATTCTTCTCCGCAATGAAATCCTCATCAGACATCCTCATCCCAACTCCAGCATCAGCCTTCCATTCATTAATTTTTCCCTTCGTTTCATTCTCATAATGTCCTTTCTCTTCATTATATTCCTCTAGATTGTTGCTTTTACTTTTCGTCGCATTCTCTTTCGGTCCCTTGCTTTGCGGGGAAGCAACTGGCTCAATGTACTCCGGCAACGGAACCAAATCTATAGGAACTTCATTAAACCTCGATCCTTGTCTCTCAAATGTCTTTTTCAACCTTTGTTCAATTTCAGACGCCATCAGATTATTCTGTTCCATCTTTAGCACCATCGAAACATCTCTAAGCGCCAAATCTAGCCTATTTAATGCCTCATAACATCTAGCTCTCTTCAAGAGTGCTTTACTATAATTCGGTGTGACTTCAAGGGCTAAATTGCATTCGTGGATTGCCCTTGGATACTCACTAATACCCAACTGCATATAGCATTCGGCCATATTACTCCTTACATAGGATATATCTATATGGTTCCCCGGAAGTAGTTTTATGGCTTTCTCATACTTTAACAAGGCACCTTTATAGTCCCTCCGCTGAAACAACCTGTTACCGTCTTCCTTCAATTCTCGCGACATCGACATGAATGCCGCCGTGTCTTGATCATAAGATGTTGGTTTATATTGAATAGCTCTAATTTGAGTCAAATTTAAATCACGCCATCTATCTCCATAAGGGCCCTTTTCCTTTCCACTATGTTTCCCCATTCTAATACCGGAGATATCAAACTACCAAAAAATTGAACTCCAAAAACCAAGAATTTGACTAACTTTTAAGCTATACTTGTGCAACCTTTTACCTAATTAAGCCCAATGATTGGATTCAAATACGTTACTAATCCAAAAAATAAGGGGAAAAACAATAGAACATTTACCAAGCTAATACACAGAACAAAATGCACATCCAAAAGCAAAAGATAACAAATCAAATTACCCAGAAAGCTCGGATAAATGTTCTAGAATCCCACAAAAATTTGAACAAAAACACCAAACTAATGAAATAAAAGAACCCACAAAAAATAAAGAATTTCCTTCTCGTAAAATCCCAAATAAGAGAGCAATGCAGAAATGAGGATAACGATTAGAACTTTTTTCTGCCTGGCCTCTTAACAATAAGATTATGATGATAATATGATGTAATGAGAAAATTTATCTGCAAATACTGAGTCTCATTCAAACCCTTCAAAAGTTTCTTGGGATTTTCAAGGAAAATCAAGAAATTTGTAGGTTTGTTGAATGAGATTATGCGGTTGCACTACGTATATGGAAAGGAGAAAGAAATACTAAAAGAAAAAGGGAAGAAAAAACAAACGTTATGAAGTTAAAGTACAGGCCACAAACACAAATTGAGAGACCGCATTTCCCTGTGCTCCAAGATTGCGGGGACGATGTTATGTGTGGCAATGACGTGTTTGCATTGACTATTTCTCAAGCCAACTTTCTTCGGTTTTCTTTAAATTTTCATATTGTCTTGGATGAATGGTTCAAAGAGATTCTACTTCTATATATTTGTTATGATTAATTTCTTCATTTGATGGGAGTTTAAATACAAGTGAAAAATGATAAATTTTTTAATTAGTCTTATTACTTTTTATATGGTGAATGAAAATTATGGTGCTGCACTAGTAATTGTAACGAGATCATATAAAACATATGGACATGATAAAATTGGGACAAAGAATGATAATTTTATATGAATTGTAATAAAGAGGTTTTGCTATTTGTTAAATATTTCATAAGATGTTTAAGAGACTAAAAGATCAGTTGAAACTCTTTAAACTTTGTTTGTCAGTTTAACATACTTTTTTGAAAAATCAATAAATGTTTTAGCTAAAAATGGGCTGTGGTTAGCAACACTTAATTGTTGTCCTTTTGCTACAATTGATCGGCTTTAGCTAAGTTCCTTGTAACGTTGCAAAGTTGAAATACGATAGAAGTTGAAAGTTGGTTCTCTCTCTCTCTCTCTCTCTTCCTTTCTGTTAAGTATAGAACTTGAAAGTTAATTTAAATAGTTATTTTAATTGAATTTAGATTATATACTTAAGTAGGGGAAAAGTGGAAAAAGGGGGAAAAAAACAAAAAGAATAAAGAATGAGCTCGCTAAAATCAGTGAGGGATAACACCTTTTACTTTGTCGACTATATCACAAACATAATGACACACGTTCAGTATAATGTATAAGAATTTTTTGTTGTAAAATGAACAAAGTAACTAATGTATATTCAATAACAAAAAATAATATTTTAAATTATTATTAATAATAATTTGTAACACATGTAAAATGACAATTCAATAACAAAAAATTATCACTATAGTTTATGTCAAAATTCATATTGTAATCACTAAGTATTATTAATAACGACCATTAGACCATAATTTTATTACCATTCAATCTCCAAGAAAAAAATTCCTGCTAGAATAGCCCCCTAACACCTAAACTTTCGAATTTCATGTTGAAAAGTAGATCACATATGCTTGGTAGATATTTGTTCATGAAATGAAAGAAAAAATCAAAAATAGAGAAAAGCATATTGTAAAATGACACGATGTGTAAAATTTTATAGAGAAAAAAGAAAGAAAAAAAAGGCTACCTGTCAGATGGAAAAACTAACGGGAAAACAAGAAATAGACGGAAAAACAAGAATCCCTAACGGTGAAAAAAGGGGGCAAAAGAAGCGGTTAAAAATAATTACAATAGTGCAAAAGCCTAAATGAAGAGAGAAAAGCGTCACAGTAATCAATAAGCACCGGCTTTATGCGATGCATCGACACCCGTCGGTTCATCTTCTTTTTCCTTTTTCTTTTTCTTTTCTTTTTTCTTTGTGGACTATCCGTACTACATCAAGGACTTGTTTGATATAAAATGTTAATTAAGGTGATTGATAGTCCCAGTCTCACTCAATTGCATATTTGATATGCAAAATTATAGACATGAACCGGTCTGGTATTAGCCTCTAACCTGCCACCCTACACACAATTAGGCTACACTATTAATCTCATAGGAAGGAATGCGATTATGGGAGGTTGTTGAAGACTGAGATGGAAAATTATCCTTTAACTCTTACGATGGTAATATTTTAATATAATCTAATTTACAAATATAATTTTGTTTTGATTTAATATAATTTAGTCAAAATATACTTTAAAATTTAATTAATACTTTTTTGTATTTGAGTTATTTTAAATTATCTCAATCTCCTAATTCACAAATATAATTTTAGTTTAATTTAAATTAAATATCACTTATAATTTGATTTAATACTTTTTTTGAGTATTTTAAATTATTTATTAATTATAAATAATCAATTATAATATACAAAAAATAATTAAAAATAAGTTATTAACTTTTTACAGACCATGGCTCAGAATCAAGTTAGGCCGCAGCGTATATCAACTTGTTATTTTCTATAGCTTCTTTTTTTTTTTAGTTGATACACCATGGTTCAGAAGAATGGAATGCCATGGCGAATCTTGCATGAAGTGAGTTTTGATAGATTAAGTGCAAATGCTATTGCGCGAAAATGGTGATGCCATCACAAATTAGTATTAAGTACATGTTAGTTCCTATGTAATAGTGGTGATTAATTCTATTTGTCATTACTCAAGAAGAAAGCATAATTGGCCCTTGGTTCCACTTCACCAAGTAGCTTTTTGACAAGTTATTCAATATGGGGCAACTGATCTTAGCCTCCTCACTATATATAGCTCAAATATATCATTGAAGTTTTAGTGGAGGTAGTGAATCAATCTCGCTATTTCTAAATTGAATAATTTTAAATCCTTCCATCAAATCAACTGTTAACACTTAAAGATAAGTTAGTGTTGATGTCAAAATTGCCAATTATGGCGTCATTTTCTCCCTTTTCTTCCTAAAATCACATTCATCAATTTCATTGTCATTACCCTCATTTTGCTTCTCTCGCTCTCCAAATTCACCATCAACTTCTCCCGTAGTCTCATCCATTTTTCATCCCTCACCATGAATTTCTCTAATTCATTTACAAATACATTTGATTCAAATAAAGATATGATGAAGGATAAAAGGTATTTCAGATGTGGATACAAACAGCCATTGAAGTCTTCCAGGTGTAACATAAACTAGGGAAGAAGTTGTTCGACATGCCCAAATTATGGAGCAATTTTATTTCTTCCAAATAAATAACTTTTGTCTTAATAACTATCCATGCATGGAATATGTGTCTTATGACTCAATTGAAAGATTAGGTCTTATTGTGGGGCCGGTGTTAAGATTAGGTCTTGTTGTGGGGTGTTCTAATGATTGGGTCAAAAAATGTGCTATCGGTAATAGCAAATTAGTGGCGGATGAACAAATTCATGGAGAGGGATGAAAAATAGATGAGAATGAGGAGAGAAACTGAAAATGGCGAATTTGGAAAGGAGAGAAGCAATACGAGGGCAAAAATGGCAATGCAATGGGTGAATGTGATTTCAAGAAGAAAAGGTTGAAAATAATGTCAAAATTCGCATACCCAAAAAAAAAAAAAAAAAACAAAACAAAAAATTTAAAAAAAAAGGAAAAAAAAACCCTAATTAAGTTATTGTTACATGTTAACAGTTGACTTGACGAAAGGAGTAAAAGTAATTTAATTTTGAAGAAGTGAGGTGAAAAATGATGCAGTTGAAATTTTGAAGTAAAAAGTAACTTAGTATATTACTAAAGGAGACCAAAAATGAAATTTTTGCGAATCATAAACTACACATTAATACATATACACGGGATGCTAGTAACTCGTGCTGCTCGAACTGACATAACATTTGAATTTATGACCATATAACCGAAACTTTAGTAGTTTGAAGATATGTCTCAATTCACTACGAAAAAAATATAACATGAGTGACAATGTAAAAATTATCACTACTTTTATAGAAAAAGTGGCAAAGAATTATGTTTTGCCACAAAAAATGATCTTAACAAACTAAATAGTGACAATAATGTGTTTATATTGTCACTATTGATAATTAGTGACGCATGTATAGTGACTACCTAGTGATAATGAAAATCTTGTCACCAACTTGTAGCGATAATTTTTATTGTCACTAGATTGTCATCATAAATATGTCATTAATCGTCTATATTGACAATTTACAATACTACTTTTTGTCACCAATGAGCCAAATAGTAACAATAAAAAAATTATTGTTATCTAAAATATATAATTACTGACAAAATGAAAGTTATTGTCACTTAATATATATTATTAGTGACAATATTTATATTGTCATGCAATTTTTTGTCACTCTTGTTCTATTTTTTCGTAGTGATTCTTATCTCATATTAGTAAAGAACAAATCACAGTCAGTAACTTATTTCATTTGGCAGCCATATTCATGCATATATCAACAAAACAACACACATGGATTGTCATGAATATGTTATATACTTATTATTTGGGACAGAGACAAATAAACTGTATATTCACATGGAACCCAGCTGGCCTAAACATGTCTTCATCTCATCGCGGTCTTGTTCAAGACGGTCTCTGGAGGATGTCGGATGGATGATGGCACGAGGAACCCACCTGATCTATTCACAAGTTCTATTCAGAAAGTGAGAAATTTAATTAATTGTTTTTTTATTCCAATATTTTCTTTTTTTATTTTAGTATCATACTTTTTAAAAAATTTTAATCTTAGTTTTGAAATGGAAAATCCCCCGTGAGCACATGAATTAATTAAATTAATTAACTCTCGTATTGAAGGAACATATTTCATGTAATATGAAAAAATTTCAGCTGTAATTCCAAATATAAGGTGTGAATTTTGCAAATTACGTTAGGATGGAACTCTTAAAAATTATCGACCTTTTTGGCTTATATCGCTTAACCACTGTAAGTAAATGTATCAATAACTGAATACATACAAAAAAAATCTAGCATGAGCGTCGAAAAAATGTGTGATAATATAAAAATTGTTACTAATTATAAGTATTAAGTGACAACGACTTTTATTTGACACTAACTATATGAGTCTAGTGACTATATTTTTCATATTGTCACCATAGAGCTCATTAATAACAAAAAATAAAGTTTTAAATTATTATTATAAACAATTAATGGCACACATATAGTTACCATTTAGTGGCAATAAAAATTGTCAATATAATTCAATGACAAGATTTTTGTTACTAAATAATCATTTATACATGTATTATTAACTGTCAATGGTGACAATGTAAACGCATTATTGTTACTATCAAGTTTATTAAAATCATTTTTTTGTGAGAAAATACAATTTATTGTCACTATTTATATAGAATTAGAGACAATTTTTATATTATCACTCAATCTTTTGCCCACTTTTACTGTACTTTTTTGTAATGATACTATTGGATGTAAATTGTCACGCCAACTGTAATCAAAAGCTTACAAGACTAAAGATTATGTTTGTAGCTGGAAGTATGAGAAGAATACGAATTTATTTTAGGGGGGAAAAAAAGATACAGCCTTGAAATTTCCAAAATATGCCAATAAAATAAGTAGATATGTGTCATGATGATATAAAGAAAGGGGTAAAATGCCAAAATTCCTATCTTTTTCTCAACCGCACGACCTTTCATTTTCAGAACCCTATCCAGAAATTGAAGCATCTTCGTACTAGGTCACATTACAAAGACAGGGAGGAAAACGGTGGCCTATGCATATTGATAAGGCCACAGTTCAAGCATACCTATTAAAGGTCGCACTTGATAGAGGTGGAAATTAAGATGTTAATCTTATATAATATTTGACACGAAAAATTAATAACTATTTAAATCTTTATTGTTAATTCTAATTTCTTGTTTAACATGGGAAATTGTATTGAATTATTGTTAAAATTTCAAACACGCCCTTGAAATAAAAATCTTTTGATTATAAAAGAAGCAAGACAATGTAGAAATTGAGCATTTCAATTTCCACAATTGCTGCCAATTCACAATATCACTTAATGTTGTCACAGTGGCGGCCTTGAACAAAAATTTTGGGCTAATCCGTCATTATAATCTTTTGTTTAAAAGACGTAATATACCTAAATTTAGGTTATCAAATGGGGCCTAAATATCTAGATCTATGACGTGCTATATTTTGCATATTTATTTAAATTGTTAAAATATAAAAATTAAAGAAGAATAGATTTAAATTGTTAAAATATAAAAATTAAAGAAGAATAGTATAAGTATTAGATCGCTAAATGCAGGACACATTGGACATTTTTGCCCCTACCTCTAAATCAGTAGACGCCCACCTCTCAATTTTTTTGTCATGCATTCTATACGTCCCTTGAAATATCTTATAAGAAATTTCTGGACAAAGGCATATGAAAGGTTTTGTGCATTAGGAACATGTGCATATAAAAGGGAAGTCGGATTTACATTTAAAATGATGAATTATAATATAAAATTTTTTTTTATTTTATTTTTTATTTTTTGTATTTTAACCATCACATAACAAATACTATTAGCGCGCATGATTTCATCTTTAAGGTTCTGAATTTTATTATGTCAATTATAAGTACAAACCCTCATTCACTATCTTTTTCTATATACGTTTTTGTACCAAAACTGTCTCATTTTTCTTATATTCATGTTTTCAACATCTCTTAGTACTTTACGAGAAACAAAATATGTTTAAATAGTATTTTATGAATATGAGAATCACATTGCCAGAATCGCTTGTTAATTTAACACAATCTCAAAATTGATTTAAATTAAATAACATTTATGACACTCGCTTTATTATATTCTACGATTTTATGTGTCTAAAATTGGTAACTTACTAAATATAAAATGTAAGACTCATTACCCTCATTTCTTTTAAATATTCATGAATATTCGTAAATATTCACAAGTACCCATAGTCATGATTGATATCTCATAAGGCCTATGACTAAGGATGTTTATACATGAAAAACAATTCAAAGAAAATACAAGTATTCAAAAAATAATCATATGGAAAACATAAATATTCAAAACTATCTCGCTGGCCCTTTTTTGGACCAACTTTTAATTGCAATAAGAATCTTATATAAATTTAATAAGCATTATCCCTAACTCCCCCAACTTCCTAACTAAACAAAACGTACTGGAAATGTGTCACAAATTCTATGGACACACATGACAAAGCCCGCATGTCACCTCCTTCCATATGTCGATCACGACCGCAAAAAGATGGAGAAATATATATAATTTTTCCGTAATTATTTATTTTGATATTAATAAATCAAAACACGACACGTGGAGTCTTAAGGAGAGTGTCACCAAAAAAAGAAAATGTACGTGGCATGCATTGCTTGCCCCAACACAAAGATCGTAAATCAAACGGCAGAGTCCTTTGTCGTTTGCGGCGGCGTTGATCCCAAGCGCCCTTTGATGCACATGAATCAATTTTATCTTTAATTTACTTTTTATTTTTTTAGGAATACAACAACGAATATTATTTATTTTAAATTTAATGTGTCGAGCTCGAAATATAACGCGAAAATATCTATTTGTTTAGGGAAACAAGAGGCAGAGCAAATTTCAAATTAAACCATACCTAAAATTAGAGAAGTACCATTAGATTACTATTAATCGCTTCAGTCAGTATACGTTATAAAAGATTAGATCGTCTAGATAAATTAAAAATATAAGTGAAATTACCTTTAGGTTAACCCTAGTGATAATATTTATATTGACCATCCTGTTAGAATCAATACAAGTTAAATATCTAATTAATATCTAAAAATATCTTTATGTGTTCAATGGTCATCGTTGTTTATGTATTAATAATCAAGTGAAGTGAGTTGATTCTAATTTGTACAGAAAATATGGACCCTTAAAATATTTCGATGTCTTATGATAGGAATATATTCATTTTTTTGATATCATAAACTATCTCATTAACATATATTAGCCTATTATATATCACAATTCTAATAAATGCATTAACTTTATTCTCATAAGGCAAAAACAAACTACCTTTTAAAATTCTCATTTTTAAATTTAGCCATTTCAATATAACCAAAGTATTTCTATTTACATTTTTAACTAACATTTAATACGATATAGAATATTTAATTGTTATATCATCACAAATAATATATAATAATATATAAAACTTTTGCGACACATCATTATGTACAAGATAAGATACGATAATACGTATAATATATAAATAATAACATAAATACAGACCGCATGAGAATTGACGGTAGAGTCCGAAACCCGACAGCAATGCGGATCCAAACCACCCCTATAAAAGCATAGCCGGAAGAGAGCTCTGTTTGCCGATTTCAATACCCTGACCCCCCCTCCCAAGAAGAAAGAAACAAAGTTCTATGTTTGAGGGAAAAATAAAAAATAAAAAAAAATCCGGATCTCCATTAATGGCTGCTCCCACAAGCGGACCGGTCCTCCGGTCCACCTCTCCTTCCAGAAGATTCAACGGCCACTACTCCGCTTATACGCCGTCGTTTCACTCCTCCTCCTCAGTAAGGAGGCCCGCCTCCCCTACTCGCGTAAACCCCTATACCTATAGTTCCCCGTTCTTCAGCTTCCCCGTGGACTGGCCCGGTTCACCGAACCGGTCTATTTCCGTGTCTGCCAGCGTAGAGAAATCTCCCACCGACGCCGGTCCGAAGAGGACGTGCATTTGCTCTCGGACGAACCACCCGGGTTCTTTCAGGTGCAGCTTACATAAAACCGAGTCATCCAACTACAGAGTTTCAGGTAATCTGAGTACTGGGCTATACATGAGGCGCTCTGCTATGAAGAATTCTCTGGTGAGGATTGGTGCTGTGGAAGGGGATTTAGTAAAGAGAGCTTTGGCAGCTTTGATTCGGCCGTCGTCTCATCAGCAGCGCCGCCGCGGTGAATTCCGGCCACGCCCCAGCCGGCTCTCCGTCGTGTCCACGGCTTAGTTTTGGCTGTTATGACGCCTGAACGGGGGCGGAGTTAGGCGACTGAGCGGCGGTGATGACGTCAGCCTAATTGAAGGGACTTAAAACGGGGCGGATCTTTTTTGGTAGTCCGGTTACCCGATAACCCGATGGATCTGACAACTGGACTTTCTTGTACACATACTTAACAATCCTAAACGTGAATTAAACAAATGTAATTATGAGGAATTAATGGGCAACTATCTTCATCTGGTTTTTAAGTATCCCTTAATCATTTAATGGATGTACGTAGTAGCTTCGCTATTACTTTTGTGAGGAGAATATCGAAAGTACCAACGTCTTTTTTAATCACTATTGTTTTTCACTAAATTTAGGGTTAGGAAATTTAAAGGTTTGATGTGGCTTAGAGCGATTCAAAACTTATTGTTATCATTGGCTTACGACAATATTATTCAATGTCTGCAACTGAAAATCGCAATTAAAAATTAATAATTGTAATAGAAATAGTGATCGGCAATAAAAAAATTAGCAGTTTTAATGGATGTAGTAGTTTATAATTTGAAAAATTAAGGTAGAAATATCATTTGTTATTACTATATTAAGATAAAAGCATCCATCCAGATTATATACATGATAGATTTTGGTTATCTTATAGTATTATACATAGTGAATTTTTTACAATCCTCATAGTACTCTGCATCACTGTTGCGTAGCAATTAGCAAATGACTTTTATCAGTATTTTTTTTTATTTATATTGGTTTAGCAAATGACTTTTATCAGTATTTTTTTTATTTATATTAGTTTTTCATTGTGATAATTGCTCAATTTTTTTTATAAAAACCATTGATAATTATGGGGAGCCACATTATAAAGATTTAGAAATTGGTCAAATCTCAACTAATTAGAATAAAAATGATATAGAATTATTTAAAGTGGTAGGGCAATTTCTTGTGATGAATTTTTCATGATGGTATTTTATAATTTGGTATGGGGTGTTTATACGCATATAAAATATTATTTAGCTTTTTTGTGTTAGTTAAGTAGTTTTTATTTCAATTTACAAGGGTAACAGAAAATTTGAAGTTTAATAAATAAGATAGTTTGGAAAAAATGTGCATAAGAAATGACAGCGAGAAAAAAATGATGATAGAGGACAAAGATAATTAATAAATAATCACATTTAAATCCAAACTTCTTGTAGTGGTGGGGTGATTAGGCCCTCAAAGTTGCGTCCAGAGAAACCAGTCATCTGCAATGGAATTTAAGTCCTTTCTGTCTGAAAATAATGACCTTGGTGCTAATTAGGAATTTAAGATCAAATCATCAGACTCATTACGAATTTAATGTCTGAAAATTAATTATGCTTGCTTTCACCGAAAGCGGCTTGCTTTTAATTTTGATTCGTCCATATGGATCAATCAATTAAGATATATCTTAATTTAATGCAAAAGATTCTAATTAGGTCTCGCATGGAGATTGAAGAACAACTTAAACAAAATCTCTTGTCAATGATTGAAGCTAACTTTAATTAATTTTTAATGATAAAAATAAAAAGACTATTTAAATGAATTTATAATTTTTTCTAAAAGTATATTATAAGATACCTTATAGAATGTATACAGTACTCTATGGTGTTCGATTAAATTTTCATATGAAACGTATAAGATTCTTAAATAAAATACTAAGATTTTATAGGGATAATTACCTCTACACCCCCCTGAGATTTATTATAATTATCAAAATACCCCTGAAGTTTGAATAATTACTATTAGATCCCTTATTATACAGTTTAGCTAATACATAGTTACAATTACACCCCCTGAACAGATGCGTGCATTACAATTACATTCCCTTAACTTATGCATATATTACAATTACACTCCCTTATTTAGGGGGTCTACTTGTAATGTTTAAGATTTTCAGGGGATGTAATGGTAACCATCCAAGTCTCAGGGGGTGTAATAGTAATTAACTGAACCTCAGGGGACGCTTTGGTAATTATACCAAACCTCAGGGGGTGTTGAGGTAATTATCCCAGTTTTATAAGTTGCTCTTACAAATGTATGGTTTCTATCTTAATTTTAAGATTTCATACGTTAACTTAATTTAATTTTTGTCATATAAAATTATTATTACTGGCAGCTTATAATCCTAAAATTTTTATAAATTGAATTTAAACTTTTCGTCAAAAGTATCTTATAAAATATAAAATGCTTATATAAATATATACTTTTAAGTTCAACAGAATGTGCTTTTACATAATTGTTTAGGTAGGCTAACATAAAATACTTGGTAAGGTCCAATTATTATACGATATTTTGCAAACTTATCAGCTATTTGGTCTAATTCTGGCAATTGTTTGGTAAGATCACAAGTTCTCAAGGAGTTTGTTCAAATATTTCTACTTAGAATTTTATTAATTAGGTGTTTTCTTTTATTATTTTTTTAGCCTTTTTGAAGTTTAATAAAGTTTTAATTTTTCGAAGCATCTTTTAAGTTTATTTTGTAAAATATTTAAATCTAATATTAATAGAAAATAGTAGGACCAGAAAGTAATTTGCTAGACCTCCCACCACGATAAGGGTGTGTCATTTTAGAGAGAATTACGAAAAATTCACCACAGCATATGTCTATATGGTGGATATTTTAATTACCTCAAGATGGCACTTTAGATTTCCTATTTCAATTTATGTTTCGTTTCATGTTTTGTTACATGGACTTATGCCAAATATATGACATCTATAATCATGTATTTTTATAAAGAATTATTAGAGTATAATTGACATGCATTTATGACATAGAATAGAAGATGAAATACGATTTTGGAATAAGAAATCATAACTGAGATATAGGCAACGCTAAAATATTTTTACCATTTTAATTTTTGACCGTTGTCCATTACTTTCACTATTATTAATTATTAATTTTACCATAATTATTAATAATTTAATTGACAAAGTTCAATTATTTTGTAGTGATTATAAGTAAAGTTGAACGCCTTGTAAATAAAAGTATGGGAAGAAAATATGGATATCTAGATTTAGTTGTCCTATTTCCCATCAAAATCAAAGAAGATTGACAATCCTTTTATATATTATTTTTTTTTCAAAAAATAAAATATTCATGTATGAATTGTATATACTACCTTATCAATAAATTTTCACAGATTTCAAAAAATCACATTAAAAGCTTAATAAATCCTATATTGTAGTATTAAGTGTGTTTTATTGTACTAAAACGGGAAAAAAAAAATAATGCGCAATATAAGACATAATTCATGTGATCTATTATCTATTTTGTTAATAATACATCATGGTGAAAATAATAACAATTAAGATTTAATCCATTCAGCATTATATTTACTAAAGAAATGAATGAAGATAATAAATTAATCATTCTAGTTTTAATTTTTACCCATAGCTTTTTATGGAAAAGCCAAAAAAACAACAAAAAAAAAAAGAAAGAAAAAGAGGCGGACATCCTCATTGTTTAGTCGCATGAAAGACGTGTGTTGGGTTAGGTCCATATAATTTGACCCTCTTTTTGCAGGCTACTTTTGGTTGGGCTTCCATTTATAAGCCCCTTAAACAGTAGCTCCTCATTCCTCTGGGCTATACCATGTTGCAATTCCTTTGTCTCCCTTCTCTCTACACATTTTAAAGGAAAAATGTTTTTTTTATTTATTTATTTTTCTTTTTTGCTTTTTCCTTTTAAGTACAACGAGAATTAACCTCAATATTATTCAATTCTGATCGTGTCTTAAATTCATCGTTGACATAGGAATCTGAATCACATCAAGTATTGTTTCGTCATCATGATTTGATAAGAGGTTTTGTTTTAAAAATGCATTAAAAAGGAAAAAGAACGAACTAATATGCCAACCATTTCAAGTTCCTTAACTCCTCCTATGTAGGACAATATTTAGTATTATCAACACACCACCTCCAAGATATCAAATAGTTTTAATCACCATAGGAAATGGGCTCGATGAACAAATTTAATCTGCTCAGGATATTAGAGACGGCGCAGTAAAAATAGATTCGATGTCCTTATCGCAATTAAGGAGGTTCTTGATATTGCTCGAATTAGTAGGTTCCGCTTTTCTGCAAGGGGGTTCATTGCTATCTTGCATTGTGTTTTTGAAATTTTACTAATATGCCCTAGATATATTATTCGGTATATCAGGCTAGCTAGCTGGGCCATATAATTCTCAGGAATATAATCTAATCTTATTTCTAACTGTTGTGAAATAAAGTTGTCCAAACCAACATATTGAGTGCATACATAAAACATAATAAAAAACATGATAAATAAAACGAACAAAAAGAATTTACATGGTTCACTCAAAATAGGGCTACATCTGCAAGTGAAGAGGAGATAATTAATTAACTATAAACAATGAGAGAGGTTGCAAA
>JACFYI010003588.1:678575-697194 GCA_014898755.1 Handroanthus guayacan | reverse complement strand
TCTTTTCTTCTCGTTTAGGGTTTGTATATAAGTTGAACTTTTAAGTATGACTTGTAAATAAGGGAACTCTAGCTAGGATTAGCTAGATATTTTGTATAGGCTATGTATCGCATATGTTCCCATTTTGAAGTGGTTAGGGAGCCCTCTCTCTTTTGCGTTTTGAAGATGGTTTCATAACTATAGAAATGAATGAACGTGTAATGATTTGTCTCGATATGAAATGACAGAACCTTCTTTTGACTTGAAATTTTGTCATTGTATGCCATATGCCTTACTTTGCCCATTTATATACATCAGTAACTTTATATTGCCACTAAGACATGAATTTTTTAAATTTAAGATAAATATGTCAACTAGTGAAAACTTACCTCGTGACGAACCTACAAGAAAACGAGGGAGACCAAGACGAGTAATATTTGACGATGTTAGGGAATCGGATACCCCTAAAATTGATGAAATCCCTATGCCACAACAGGACCAACCCGAACCAAACGTGCAAGGACAAAATGAGAATCCTCAAGCACCATGTGCACCTCGACCAGAAAATCCTTCACCCAATGAACCTGTAGCGGAGCAACTTCTTGCTCTCCTAAGACAAGCCCTAAATCGGGATCAACCTCGAGGTCAGCAGGAACGAGGGCGTGGGGAGGAATCTGAGGATAAGATGCTATCCAGGTTATTGCGATTCAACCCACCAAGTTTTGATGGCGAGCCAAATGATCGTAAGATGGAATCGTGGCTATTTGCAGTTGAGAAAATTTTTCGAGTTCTGAATTATACAGATATGCAGAAAGTTAAATATGTCACGTACTTGTTCGACGAGACAACTTGCCATTGGTGGGCTATAATTGACAGAAAATGGGATAGTGATGATGTGAAAATTTTATGGGGACGATTCAGAGAAGAATTCCTAAAGAAATTTATCCCGCAAGTAGTCAGGGATATACGGGAGAAGGAATTCATGAGATTAATTCAAGGATCTCTAACAGTAGTTAAATATGAGGCCGAGTTCAATCGACTCATACAGTATGCTCCGCACATATTGGAGGATGAGGAAAGAAGAAGAAAAAAATTTATTGACGACCTAAAGCTAGATTTAAGGAGAGCTATGGCTATTAATGGACCCCAAGATTATGACAGTGCCGTGAAAACGGCAATAGAGTTGGAAGTGGAGTTTCAGGAACTCCACAAGATTGGAGACAAGAAAAAGGGCAAATGGATGGGTAAGTCGGATTCTGATAAAGGGAAGAAGGGCTATTTCAACAAGAAGCCCAAAACTGGAAGTACATCTGTATCGGCAGATAAAGAAAAAGCCCTGGCCAATCAAGGAAAGGAGAAATGTGGGCACTGTGGTGGCACGAGCTACATCGAGAAAAAATACTGGAAGAAATTGGGCAGGTGTTTCATCTGTAGGAGTGACCAACACACCATTAAGGATTATCCAAAGAACAACAAGAAAAGCGGGAATGCAGGGACACAGAACCAGCAACAGGGAGTAGCTGGATGTCCCCAGGTTAAAGCTAGAGCATATGTCTTGACGGGTGAGGAAGGCACGAACCCGAACTAGGTGATTGAAGGTAAGGTCCTTATCCAGAACTTTATTTGCAAAGCTCTCTTTAATCCTGGTACTACGCATTCATTTATATCCTTTGATTGTGCTAATAAGATATACTTGCCATCCGAGAACATGAACATCTCCTATGGAATTCACACGCCTGTAAGAGAATGTTATGAGACTAGAATTAGATATTCTAAGTGCCCTGTAGTGAATGAGAATCAGAACTTTAGTGCTAACTTGATAGAATTACCAATTCAAGGCTACGATCTTATCCTAGGAATGGATTGACTGTTTAGACATCAAGCAGTAGTTGACTGTTATATCAAAACAGTCAAGTTAGGTACCGGAGTAGGAGTTGGTACCTTAAGTTCAAACGAGAATGATGGTGTACCCATCATCTCAGCAGTAAAGGCCAGAAAAATAATTAAAAGAGGTGGACAAGGATTTCTGGCCTATCTGATCAATAAACCTCAGGACAAGCTTGAGCTAAAGGATGTCAAGGTGGTTTAAAAATTTCCTGAGGTATTTCCGGAAGAGCTGAATCACTACCTCCGAATCGAGAGATTGAATTCGTGATTGAAACAATCCCAGGGGTAGCGTCATTCTCTAAGACTCCCTATAGAATGGCACTAGCAGAATTGAAAGAGCTTAAAGAACAATTGCAAGAGCTGCTGGACAAGAATTTTATAAGATCAAACTCTTCACCATGGGGAGCTCTTGTCTTATTTGTGAAAAAGAAAGATGATTCACTTAGGATGTGTATTGACTACAGAGAACTAAATAAAGTGACCATAAAAAATAAATATCCCCTACCTTATATAGACGACTTGTTTGACTATTTTCAAGGATCAGCTGTCTATTCTAAGTTGGATTTAAGACAGGGATACTATCAATTGAAGATACGAAAAACAAATATCTCTAAGACTGCGTTTAATTCCCGATATGGGCATTTTGAATTTGTTGTTATACTCTTTGAACTGACCAATGCTCCTGCAGCATTTATGGATTTGATGTATCGAATATTTCACCCATACCTCGATAGCTTCGTCATGATTTTCATCGATGATATTCTGATTTA
Source organism: Handroanthus guayacan (assembly GCA_014898755.1). Classification (NCBI taxonomy): domain Eukaryota; kingdom Viridiplantae; phylum Streptophyta; class Magnoliopsida; order Lamiales; family Bignoniaceae; genus Handroanthus; species Handroanthus guayacan. The sequence continues at coordinate 694,558 of JACFYI010003588.1, read as the reverse complement.
TTTCAAATCTGAAAAAGAATACGAAGAACACTTGAGAGTTATTTTTCAAACTTTGAAGGAGCATAAGTTATACTCCAAATTCAGTAAGTGTAAATTTTGGCTTAATAAGGTGACTTTTTTGGGTCATATCATATCGAAGAATGGATTAAAAGTAGACCCGGAAAAGGTTGAAGCGGTCCAGAAGTGAAAAAGACCTGCAACGGTCACTGAAATAAGAAATTTTCTTGGATTAGCTGGATATTATCGAAAATTTATCCATAATCTCTCCAAGTTAGCTGGACCACTCACCAGACTGACCCAGAAGGATAGGAAGTTTATTTGGAACAAACAGTGCGAGGAGAGTTTCTCTGAATTACAGAAAAGGTTGACAACAGCTCCAGTACTCACACTGTCCGATGGGTCAGAAGAGTTTACTGTGTATACAGACTCCTCGAAAGAAGGATTGGGCTGTGTTTTGATGCAACATGGAAAAATGATCGCACATGTATCACAAAAACTGAAAAATCATGAGGTAAATTATCCCACTCATGATTAGATCTAGCAGTAGTGGTCTTTGCTCTAGCAAAATGGCGTCACTACCTGTATGGAGCTAAGGTAGAAATATTCACAGACCACAAAAGCCTAAAGTATATCTTTAGCCAGAAGAACCTGAATCTAAGACAACGACAGTGGATGAAATTTTTGGAGGATTATGATTTTGCTCTCACTTATCATCCCGAAAAAGTAAATATCGTTGCAGATGCTCTAAGTCGTAAGGTAAGGCTAGCAAGCATGAGCATCTATCCAAAACTATGTAGTGAGATCCTAAGAATCCAAGGAGAAGACAATTGGATTCAGAAATTGAAGAGAGAAATGAAACTTGATTTTAGAATCGACACTGATGGGTTGTTACGATTCCGGAATTGGATTGTAGTTCCTGCATAGATAAAGGAAAGAGTGCTATCTGCAGCACATCAGACCAAATATTCATTACATCCTGAAGGAACAAAGATGTACAAGGACTTAAAGCAGAAATTTTGGTAGGATGAAATGAAGAAGGATGTAATTGAGTACGTTCAGAAATGTCTGACCTGTCAGTTGGTGAAGGTAGAACACTAGAGGCCATCTGAAAAGTTGCAGCCGTTCCCAATTCCAAATTAAAACTGGGAACAGATCACGATGAATTTAGTAATAGGTCTGCCTGTGGTAAGAGGTGGATGTGACAGTATCTGGGTCGTGGTAGAAAAACTTACCAAATTGACACATTTTCTGCCAGTTAAGACCCAGTATAATATTGAGAAGCTCGCTGAAATTTATATAAAGGAGATCATAAGATTACATGAGATTCCTCAAAGTATCATCTCCGACAGGGATTCCAAATTCACAGCGAGGCTATGGATGAGTTTACAAGAACATCTGGGGACAGAGTTGCTGCTCAGTACTGCTGCACACCCCCAGACTGATGGACGATCGGAAAGGACAATTCAGACACTAGAAGATATGCTACGTGTATGTGTTCTGAATTTTCTAGGAAATTGAGACAGGCACCTACCGCTGGTAGAGTTCGCCTACAATAACAGCTACCAGGCCTCAATTCAGATGGCTCCATATGAGGCTCTGTATGATAGAAAATATCGATCACCCCTTCATTGGGATATAGATGAGATTAAGAGCACCTCCAACTCAGACAAGGATGCACTGCGACCTGAGATAATCCAAGAAGTAATAGACAAGGTCCAAATTATCAAGAGAAACATGAAAACGGCTCAAGATCACCAGAAGAGCTACGCTGATAAATGTAGAAAATATTTGAAATTTAATGTGGGAGATCGCGTATTTCTAAAAATTTCTCTCCAAAAAGGAATTCGGAGAATGGGCAAGGCTGGAAAGCTAAGCCCTAGATATACAGGATCATTTAAGATTTTGGAACGAATTGGTCTTGTAGCATATCAATTAGATCTTTCACCGAATCTAACTGGAATCCATAACGTGTTCCACGTGTCTCAGCTTTGGAAGTACTATCCTGATCTATCACACGTTATAGAACATCTCGATATGCCTCTCCAGAGCGACCTCTCCTATATAGAACAGCCAGTTCGTATCCTAGATTTTCAAGCCCGCGAGCTTGGGAATCATAGGATACCGCAAGTAAAGGTTCTTTGGAGGAGTCAGAAAGTAGAAGAGGCCACGTGGGAGCGTGAGGATGAAATGCGGAACAAGTATCCGTTCCTATTCGAATAAGGTATGAATTTGGGGATCAAATTCTTTTAAGGGGGGGAGAGTGTAACATCCGAGAATTCTCCAAAATAAAATTCTTGAATCGTTGAGTTTTCAAAAATTCATTGAATTTTAAAATCGAGCTTCGTTTTAAAACTAAAATACATTTCACATATTCAAAAATATTTCGAACTAATACGTTGTAAATTCACGTCACGTCTTGACCCACAAAAAAGCCCAAATGACCCATAAAACAAGCCTAATACAAGCTAAGACCCAACCCAATAGATAGCCACTATTGTTGACCAAATTGAGATTTAAAATTGAAGGCAAAAGGCAAGGAAATCTAATGGAAAGAGGGCGGCCGTCCCAGCATCTGCAGCAGCACACAAAAGTAGCAACTTGTGATGGATGTGAAGGCCATCCATCCATCCATCACCACCCTAACCTAGCTCCCTATGTTGGAAATTGTCTAGAGGGGTCTAAGCTCTTTGATCCTTTCATTTTTGCCACAAAATCCTTCTATAAATATGGCCATATAGAGCTTACAAACTTCTGCAGAAAATTGATAACACTCTTGCATTTACAACTTCACTTGCCCCCTTGTCTTCTATCAAAAATCGATTTTTTGCATTTAAGAGGATTCTAGGAGTGTGACTCTCATCTAATACTTGGTAAGTAGGCCTTGGATTTGTGGTTTAAGATTGGTTAAGTATAGTATATGATAGTGTTTGACATGAACATGCATATGGTTATAGGTGTTGATCATAAGCTTGGTTCAACCACATTTACGGATTTAAGCTACGAGAGGTAAGATTTATAGCTTATTCTCTTCTCCATAAGCATGAGTTTCTAGCTTTCCGTTAATTAATCGAGCATGCTTTGAGTTATTGAATACATGATGTTCTATGAGCATGTGAACTTGTGATTGTTGTTGCTATTTTTGCTATTCCATGCTCAAACTCTTGAATATGATTCCATCCCAAAGCTTATTGAACCATCTCGAACTATATACCGATGCTTGGGATTGAACTTGAATGTTGGACCATGGACTAAGAGGAGAAACGAACTAAAAATTTGATTAGAAACAAAAGATATGGACAAAACCGTAGGATTGGACGTTGAAATGATCTTTCGAAAATTTTCAAAATCAAAATCCGAAACGATGTTATATAAATATTTTTACGTATATAAGAATCTCAAAAATGTATTTTTAGATCAAAAATTCAAAGAAAATCAAAAGATAAAAAATTAAATTTTAGCCCAAGAGTGAGCGCTTAAACTAGTGCATTTGGGCACTCAAGCGCCCACCTGGTGCAGAAAATACTGTTCACATGCGCTTAAGCGCCCGACCACGTCCAAAAATTTGAGTTTTGGGCGCTCGGGCGCCCGTTTGTATGCCCAAGCGCCCAGTCTTGGTCTAAAATTGATATTTTGAGTTTTAAAACCCTATTTCTTGATATCTTGAGTTCATATCCAACCATTTTAACGTAATACAAAGTTTTAAAACGTAATCCCCTTATTCCATTGTCCAATTTTCGAAACGATTGATCGATTGAATACAATTGGCCTAATTGAAATATCATTTGTTATTGTTTGCCATATACGTAAGGCCTTGCCGGCTTATTAGTTATTAAATGTCCGTTTCTTTGCTAATCCATACGAATGAATGAATGTGGGCCCTGGGGAGTTTCTTGGGGACTGAACTTGGACAATATCGAATTGTCGACTAGGACCCTCGAAATCCCTGTATGTCGAGTAGTTCAGATGAATTCTGGAAGTAGAATTCTGAAGCGCTATCCTACGCACGTACGTCGGCTGTGCGTTTTGAATGAATGAGCTCCTTCGGGAGTTGGAGGGATAAAGCGAAATGTTATGTTGAAGTTATAAGGGTGATAGACCTACCAAATAGCTTGTTTCAGCCTATTGACTTGAATGTGATAATTATTTTCGATATGTATATATGTATGTTGTTCGTTTGAACATCTTGGCTTGTTATCTATATCACATTCTTATCCTATCGTTTGTTATGCTCATGTTCTTTCAACTCTTATCTTCATTCGTATGCTATAAATTTTACTGGGTCAGTAGACTCATGACCCTATTTAACATGTAGGTTCCGGGAACGTGAATGAATGAATGATTGAAGTATGTAATAGATAGTATGGCTTATTTTGGTTTTGACATCCCTATTTTGTATTTTGGTTTAAATTTATCACTTTTGGACTTAGTTGGCATTTGGGATGGACATTATGTTTTGAACTTAGGACACGTACAGAACATTGGATTGTAATGTTAATATAGATTGCCCTATGTATTTGAACTCTTGGAATGTAATAGTAAGTTATGGTTCTTAGTTTGAATCTATTGACGGTTTTATGTAAGTTAGTTTGAATTATTGTGTTATGAATTTCTGAATTGGATTTAGATTGTATAGAACGCGAGTGGCGCACGTCGGGTCTTGGGTCCGCACATCCCCGGGATTTCGAGGGGCGTCACAATATCGAAATAGATACAACCCATTACCCATTGGCATCCATTTTGAAAGGATAAGCCCCTCGCAGATGATTTCCTCACAAGTAAGAATGTAGAAAAATGGGTTCTGGCAGCCATCTCTCTCTACAATTTTGCAAATAATTAACAGCATTATGTCTTAAAAAAAAGGGGGAACCCTTTTCTTCTCAATTACAGCTTGTTACCTTTGTATGCTTTCAGTTGTAATTGAAGCTTCATTTTTCATAACAATTTTGTGCCTCAGAATCTTCTTCTTCAGTTTCCAATGTGTCGTCCGAAATTCGGAATGAGAAGGAAGTGAAATTTGGAATGAGAAAGTAAATATAATTAAAGGGGTAATTTTGTCAGGAAAAAATTTACGAAAAGAGAATTGTGTCCTTGATTGTCCAATCACACCCTTGGAGCCTTGATTACCAATCACGCAAAACCAAATTTTAGTGCCAGGCTGGGGTTCAATCATGGGCCAAGTACATGTTTTAATCATTCAAAGTAAACATGGGTTTAGGCCATATTAATTAGTATATCCAAGCTAATCAATCAAAGTAAACAAGTCATGTTTTGAAAGTGTTGATAGAAATTTCAACTTTTGCGAGTATTTTAGACTCAGAAATTTATATTAATATGGGTGAAAAGGTGAAATCACTAATTGGGCTAAGCATTAGCTCTTCCACAATACCAAGTAGCAATATTTATAAATCTTTGCACCCCGATGGTTTTGGAATCCAATCGACCTTTTTACGATCCATCCAACCTTGACTGTTAATTGAGGTCATGTGAACTGATTAGATGACACCAATGACACCAACTAAACTTCACATTATTCAGTCACGTTAGCAACTATTAATTATAATGTTACAAAGATACACATTATAAGTTTCAATCCTCAGTCTAAATCTTTTTATCTAACACTGTTAGAAATTCAAATATAAAAAAAAATTAATCAAGTAATATGAACTATATAACATATTCGCCGAAACGGAAAAAACAATGGAATGGCCAGAATGAAAGGAGAATGCTCTTCTCCATTTCAATGTTCTAGCATGGAACAATAAGTGTGTGAATTAATATTCCTAACCCACAAATTGTCTAGAACTGAAAAAAACAGCATGATGATTTTTACAATCTTTATTTTTTCTGCACTTTTCTTAAAAACGATATCCAATACTTTAAACATAACTAAATAATGTATGGAACGGTCATGATCATTTCGCGCCATCTACAATTGAACTGGAATCATAGTCTCCAATTCAATACCCACGAACGTCCCTGCAAACTATGTCGATTAACATGTGTATTTTTTAATTTCAAGTCAAAATTTTGAGCTATCTGTGTGTACTACTTCAACTAGCTAATTTCACCAAATACAAATAAATCGATACCTATAATGCTCGGATACTTCTCAAATTTATGAAATACAATGTCTGGCACTTGTACAAATTCGTTAAATCCGGACGAGTGCCAGTGCATTGCCGTGGTATTCGATATAAGATCCGAAGAGGAAAAGGATGAGTTTTCAAATATGATGTGCAAGTGTCATAGTCAATAAGTTGAAGTTTTCTAGGATAAAGACCCACTTTTTATTGGGAAATTAAGCATGGAATATTCAAACAAAAATACCAATTAGTTCGCGTTTTTGCCAAATACATGTTAAGTCCAATTCACAAAGCGCATATATAGCCAAAAAAGGCCAAGTTGGCAACTTGGCATGGGATAACATGTGATGCCATTTGCTGGATATCAAAAAAATCTACTATCTTTGGAATTCTTCAGTATTATCACAAGGTCATGGTTCTTTGGATGGATAGGATGAGCAGACTTCTTTTGAGTAATTATGATTTTATTTATTTTTATATTACTTATTTTTTGTAAGAACGTATTTTTATATTATAAAATTAGGAAATTTTTTTTTTTTTTTTTTTGTGTTAAGCTTTTTCAAATACTATGAGAAATATATAGTAATTAAATTTATTCCTATAAAAACAAGAATGGTTTTTGGTTACTGTAATCATATTTGAGACGATCGTGGTAGTTGTGAAATCTTTATTTCGAATTACAAGTAAGACAATGCAAAAGAGTAGAGGGGGTTGTTGCGTGATTTTAAGAGTGGTGGTTCTATGGGTTTCGTTTCTTGTCTTGTATTTGATTATCAAACTTAATGAATATTTTTGTAATTAAAATTTATTTCAAGTAAAAAACGAAAACTCTCATGTATGTTGATTTTGTCAAAACACATACATATATGGGTTTTTTTTTTTTTTCATTTCCTATTTGTCATATATTGTCTTTGTCATCAAGTTTGTTAGTGCAATTCGTGAAGCATTAAAAAATCCAACTTCGTACCTTAATTGCTTTTATTGTGTAACCACATACATATATGCTCATTTTTGTCCACGGGGATCCTTTTATATTTTCTATTTCACGTCGGTAAATTGCAACGACTCTTGGACTTCTAGTGTTATCCAGCATTGAAATACCACCCTGCGGCCCATATTTTTCAAGAACTCATCTTCATCACCGCCAAGAACTCACCATATCTATTTATCACAAAAAACCAAAAAAACTCAACGTGTTTTGATCCATGGAGAAAAGGGTAGCCATAATCGGAGCTGGAATAAGTGGTCTTCTTGCCTGTAAATACACACTGTCAAAAGGCTTTAAACCCATCGTTTTCGAAGCAAAAAACGAACTTGGTGGCGTTTGGAACCAAACTATTGAGACCACAAGACTTCAAAATGCAAAAGAATTTTTCCATTTTTCTGATTTTCCATGGCCTTCCTCTGTTAAAGATACCTTTCCTAAAAGCACATATTTTTTTGAGTACCTTCAATCTTATGCTAAACATTTTGGACTGTTGGAATATATTAAGTTTAATTCGAAAGTTGTAAGTATTGATTATGTGGGAGAGTCTGATGAAGAAATGGAATCGTGGGATTTGTGGGGTGGAGGCGGAGAAGCATTTGGGTCTAAAGGGAAGTGGAGTATCGCTGTTGTTGATACGAAGGATGAGTCAAGAAAGGTATGTTTGGTTACTGTTTTTCTTTTTCTTTTTCTTTTCCTTTTTTTTTTTTTTTTGGTCTGTTGTGGTTTGTTTGATTGGTTTATCGTTTGATGAGGATTGTAAGAAAAACAGGAAAAGTTGCTCTGTCACAAGAGAGCTACAAGCATTTTTGCATTCTAAAACGGTTGTTCATTTCAAATTCCTTGTCTTAAACAGTGTACTAAATCTTTTCTTATAAAATTATAAAATTGTGATGTTATAAGCATTCACACAAAAAATTTGAGCAATTGCTACGACTAAAAATCGATATTAATAGAAAAAAATAGCGGCGGAAAGCCATTTGTTATGGTTTCACCATGTCAATTATTTGTGATTTTTCTGAGACTAGCGGAAAATCCACCATGGCTACATGTCGTGATGGATGTTTTTCACCTCAATGTAGTCACGGTATATGAAGTTTCCATCATAGTTTTTTGGAGTATTGGCTATCACATCCACCACGACTATTAATTTGAATTATTGGATACTGCTTCCACTACGACTCTTAATCTTTTGATTGCAAAAGTCAATAATTTTGTAGTAATTTTTACATTCTAGAACGGTTTTTCATTTCAAATTCCTTGTCTTATATAGTGTATTAAATCTGTTCTTATAAAAAAATAGAATTGTGGATGTCATACACTTAGTAAGTATGCGTACAATGTAATAAAAGATGTAATACGAATTGAAATAGAGAATTTAGAGTTCGCGTCCACTGAAGGTTTTTCGACATATTTTTTCATTTAAGTTACGTTATTTTTGTGCTTGAATATCTATTGATATTTTGCCGTGAACCTTCTAGGTGCTTCACAGAGGACTAACTTTAAGCGATTTTTGTCAATTTGAAGATAAGTTTAAATATTTTTGTCATTTAATGAGGAAATATCAGGAAATGTGACGGTAAATGATTCATTGATAATTTCTTCCATTTTTAGTATAAGGGCACATGGTTAATGACAGAAATGCCAAAAGTTCTTCATCCATTTAATTTTTATGAAAATACCTAAAGCTATCTATAAATGGATTAAAATACTTTTAAAATTACTCGCATGCTCGACATATGAAAGAATCATTGGCAGAATATGCTTCTAATAAGTTATTCAACTATTACGGGAAGGAAAAATGTACAATGATGAAAATCATCAAAATTATCTAAGAATGGACTCAAATACCCTTAAAACTAGTAACATGCCTAAAACATTCAAAAGATGGTATCTATATAAGGTGCAAAAATCTTATAATTAAAATGACTAGGTGTGACAAAAAAAATTAAAAAAGGAGATAGTTTTCAGCGCACAACATATAAAAACGCCTATAGTTCGGATGACAAAGCATTTTTCCCCCTTACATACAAATGGAAAATCAATTAGGAAGTTTTACTCTCATATGTTGGAAATTTTTGCATACTTAATTTGCTTGTTTTGGCAGGAGTATGTTGCTGAATTTGTGGTTCTTTGCATTGGAAGATTCAGTGGTCTGCCAAATTATCCAGAGTTCCCTCCAGGTTTTGGCCCTGAAGTATTTTCAGGAAAAGCGTTGCATTCCATGGATTACTCTGCTATGGACAATGCAAGTGCTGCTGAGTTGATTAAAGGAAAACGAATTGCAGTTGTGGGTTCAGGGAAATCGGCAGTCGATATTGCATTTGAGTGTGCAAACGCAAATGGTCAGGATTTTTTCTTCTACATGTATCGTATCTAGCACCGAGTTCATTTCATTTTGATAATATTCTTAAAAATAACTTAGAAGCATTTCACCCACCCTTCAACTTAAAGTCGTTGAAGCAGTTTACTCTTCAAGTGAATTTTTCTGAGAAATTATACTATAGAGGATTTTATGTGCCTTATTGAAGAATATTCATGATATTTTCTCTTCATGCTCAAAAATTTATTTCTCAGGATGAACTTTTTGAATGAGAAGATGGAAATTAATGACGGGACAATGCACATAATAAAAGTCATGTGCTAATTCATTCTTCAACTGTATATTTGAAATTTTGGAGATACAGGATACCTATTGTTCTATTTCACCTAAAAATCTACTTCAAGCCACTCTGCTATCATATATTTTCCTTGAAAATCCACTTGATAAACGGAGTGTCTCAATGCATTAAGTTGAGAAAGCTAAGTGCTTTAAAGTCACTTTTAAGTACCCTATATCCTAATTTTAAATTGATAAATTTACAATTTTACAGAACCGAAATTAGAATTATGTATAAATTCTTAACTTATTTAGTGGTTTGTCGATCAGGGAAAGATATCCCTTGCACGATGATCCAAAGGACGATTCACTGGATGCTGCTTCCTGAGGCACAAGCATGTGGAGTCGGTTTTGGCTTCTTATGCTTCACTCGCTTTGTTGAGCTTATGGTTCATAAGCCTGGTGAAGGCTTCTTCTCTAGTGTCTTGGCTGCATTGCTTTCACCTCTGGTAACCTTCTTCCACCTCAAACATGGATAAACCACGCCCCGCCCCCCCTCCCTAAACTGTATGACAATGAAGACTTACAATATTAGAGATAAAAAATAATAATAATAATAAAAAAAATAAAATAAGTACCATTGTGAAAATTATCACTAGTAATATCTGTCTAATGATGTTGGCTTTCATTTTGCTACTAGTGTTATTTTTTAAGTCACAGGACTTCTAGTGACTTTTGTTTTCTATATAGTGAAATAAACTAGAATTTGAAATTGTCATTATTCACAGTTAATGTTACATATATAGTGATAGTTTAGTGATAAAAAAATGTCTTTGTATTTTGTGACAAGATTTTCATTGTTACTGTACTTATATAACTAATTATTAGTAGTAACATAATTATCATAAAGAATCAGTAACAAATCCAATATTATCACTTAATATATTGCTGCTAATTTTTTCTTTTTCTCGTAATATTTTGAGATCAATATTGAACTAATTCATCTATTTTTTTGCCTAATTTAAGCGATGGGGGGTCTCAAAATTGGTGGAAAGCTACCTAAGATGGAAACTTCCATTGAAAAAATACAATATGATTCCCAAAGAAAGCTTTGTTCAAGAAGCCTCTTCTTGTCAAATACTCTTTCTCCCTGAAAACTTCTATGACAAAGTGGAAGATGGAAGCATTGTTCTTAAAAGATCACAGAACATCAAGTTTTGCAGCGAAGGTTTGAACATTGATGGCGAAGATAATCCCTTAAAAGTAGATTTAGTCATCTTTGCCACTGGATACAAAGGTGATGAAAAGCTCCAGAATATCTTTGCACATTCAACCTTTCAAAAGTACATAGGAGGAACTCCATCTTCCATACTCCCTCTCTACAGGTATTGTATCTAAAATAAATGTCAACTAGAAGAAAATTTATATTTCTACCATCGTATAATTATAGTAGAAAATGGCCATTACATATTTATCGTTTTTGCATTTGCTTACTGTAGTTTATGAATGCAATGACACTACAAGTACCCCTTACTAATGGACGAATTTAATGAAATCCGTCATTAAACATGCGGTTCTGATAGATTCTGCTTTTGCACAAATTTATTAGTTGTATATCTTATCGCTGGTTAGCAGTTTTATGGTAGAATTGAAGTTCATCATAAAATTAATTTTTCTTAAATTTTCTTATCGCTGATTAGTTTTGCGAAACAATATATTGAATTCCTTCATAGAATAATTGTTGTTCACTTTGGTGATTCATTTAGTATATAGTTGTATGCCTTATCATTAATTAGTTCTATGATAGAATTGAAGTTCGTCATACGACTAAATTTTTGTTGGCTTTTGATATGAAATTTTTGTCATGGGTCAAGAAATTATTATAGAAATTAATTACAAATTTATTACAAGTGTCATCATGTATCCATATATATATATATATGTATTCATCAACTTACCATCATAAATCCATCACAAATATCTATATCGGCAATCGAATTCTATATGTCATAAATTCTCCATTAGTACATGAGTATTTTCTTGTACTGATATTCCCATGATAAATTATATAATTTCTCCGTGAAGTAATGTTTATTTTTGTGCCATTGCAGGCAAATGATCGCTCCACGAATTCCACAACTAGCAATAATAGGTTACTCGGAATCTCTTTCAAATCTTTATACATTTGAAATGAGGTGCAAATGGCTAGCAATCTTTCTAGATCAAGCCTTCAAGTTGCCAAGTATAAAAGTAATGGAAGAGGACATTAAGATGTGGGAAAAGTACATGAAGAAATACGCAGGAAATGGTAAATTCAGAAGATCCTGTATTGGTGGTGTTCACATATGGTACAATGATCAACTATGCAAAGATGCTGGATTTAATCCAAAAAGAAAGAAGGGATTTTTTTCTGATTTGTTTGAGCCTTATGGATTGGCTGATTACAATAGATTAGGTTCTTAATTATGATTATTTAATGAATAATATTATTTAAGCGTTTCAATTGTACCTTTGTGAGTGTTTGGTGTTGAAGCTTTTGGAAATTGTGATCTGGATAGATGGAATAATGATTTACCATGTTACGGAGTCAATTTCAATAAAATATCCATCTTTTTTGGGCAATTAATTGTGCTAATTGAGTAGCATGTGATAAGTACACTTAAATTACTAATAATGACCCAAAGTACACATACAATTGTAAGATATTAATTAATGTGAGACAAGCTGTTATTCACGTTTGTTTAGTTTACAGTTTGCCAAGATACAGCTGGATGCATGGAGCCATTTGGGATCCCTACTGTGATTCGTGTTTCATCTTCTATTTCATTGTACGAATACTTATTAAATGTATGATATTTGGTCCTCCACAGCCCTATGTTATCATAAAAATATATTTAATACACTTATCATGTACTTAATTATGAGAGATAAGAGGAATCGTAAAAATAATTTTGTTTTTCCAAAATTCAATTACTCAAATACAAAAGAAGACACATAATTAAGCACACAACAGAAAGTTAAAAGAGAGAAGAAGTTCATTGGAAGTTATCGAATTCAAAAATAGAACTTGGAGCAAGTCGAGACCTATTGTTCCAATAGTAATCTCTTTAAGGCTTTTTATGTCCTTCCACGCTGCTCGAAGGTTGACAGCAAAAGGCCTTACAAGATACAGCAACTCTCTTCGACCGAAGACTCCAATTTATCGAACCGGCGAAATCGAATTTAACTTGGAACTCTTTTACTTGATTGTGAATTTGTGTACTAGTGATGTGCTCAGAATGTTATGATATGCTTATTGATACTGATTGGGTAAACTCTCCTTATGTGTAGGTTGTGATGTGACTTTCAAACGAAAGTGCAATGAAAAACTATAAAATTTGCTCTATAAGACACCATTCGAAGCTGTTTAGCTATAAGTCACTATAAGTAGAACACATAATTTTTTGGATGAAAAGAGTTGCAATAACAAAATAAGATGCACTGTCTTTATTGACTCATCCGCTTTAGCTTCAATTTAACATTCACTTTTTGATGAATTTTGATAATTGAATGTTCAAAAATTTATCACACTTCAATAAGTGTGACACATTTTTCAAGTTAATTAAAATTTGTTGATATAAATAGGTTTCAAAACCCAAAATTCTTTCAGTACCAAATGTATTTTATTTATATAGTATGTGGTATGTCATCTATAGTTACCCAACATTTTTTAAACAAATTGTGAAGTGCACCATCAAATCTTGTCATCAAGCACACTTAATTTAACAATTAACTATATATATATATATATATTGGTCAAAGGCAAAAAGGTCAGAAGGGCCAACAAGCACATAAGCAGATAGTTATGTACAGAAATGAAAATGCAACTATTTGTGACTTTTATAACAAAAAGAAGATCATATGTTATTGCTAATATATTTGATATGAGATCTCTCCAACTAATCAGCGCATATTATAATATTAATCATGGAGTTGTCGGTGGGCTCCATCGGGTAGTTGTAGTGTACTTTCATTAAGAAGAAAAATTATTATTATTATTATTATTATTATTGTTTTTTTTTCTATGACCACTTTTCGCTGCATACTAAATACGAGATGTTCTCTCGGCCATTGAAGTGATGCTTAAACAGGCTGCACCTATAATTCGTGGGACACTCTCCTCCAATCCATCAGGACCATTCTCCTCTATAGACATCCAGCCCTTGGTCATAGATCAGTTGTTTTCCATGGCTAGCTTGAGAAGTAGTCTGGTCGTGGTAGTAATTCTAGTACTCAATCTCCAGAGGTAGGGCACCACTTTGTTTTCTTAAGGATCGACATTGTATATTTCGGGTGTCAAAATTTAATCCTATAAGAATGATCTGCAGGAATTCAAAAAAAAAAAATGCTCCACATGCATTCAGGGAGAATCGAACTCATGACTTTATAGTCATAAAACCTCCCCCTAATTAGTTAGTGTAGGGCTCATCGACTTCTGATATGGCAAGTTTGATTAACGATTACATAGTCACTTACTCACTAATTGGGTTATAATATAGAACATTTCCCAGCCATCAATTAGATAAGTAACAAGCATTAATAATAATAATAATAATAATAATAATAATAATAATAATAATAATAATAATTGGTAAACATCTCCCTTACACGTATGATGTCGAAGGAAAGCAGTCCTTCACAACTAAGAACCACTTGTGTTATTTCAAATCGAAAATCTGATACGAGGATAAAAGAAAATAAATATTGTACTACACAAAAAAGAAAAAAAGAAAAGAAAGGAAGAAAGAAGGAGCAATGTCGTTGTCAAAGCATGTTCCCTTTTCTGTTCTTATAGAGAAAAAGGAAAAAAGAAAAAAGAAGCAAAAAAAGAAACGTCACTTGTGGTGGGACGAAGGTTGGTGTGAAAAGGTATATCGTGCTCTTGAATGAATTGGATTTGCATGTGGAAACATCTTGTAAGTATTTGAAAGTCTAAAATATGGAAAAGAAGAAGGCAACATAAGATATTCAATCAAGATTTATAAATTATTAATCCACCAAACTTTGATAATTGAAGTAGGGACAATTTTTTCAACACCTTCTCTTTGTTTAGACTAATTACAGAAGCACTTTCTATGATATTGTACCTCCTATCGTCAATTCGGCTAATTGAAAAATTGACCGAGCTTGTGTAATATTACAATTAAACCTTTTGAAAACTCGAACAAAGCATATTGGCATGCAGTCTAGTTATGATATATCAATCAATATGTTATATTTTCAGGAGTCTAACTACAATATTATGCAATTTTGTTAACTTTTCAATTAGTTGAACCAAGAACAAGAATATTATTACAATATACCAAATTATAGGAAAA
Organism: Handroanthus guayacan; assembly: GCA_014898755.1. Classification (NCBI taxonomy): domain Eukaryota; kingdom Viridiplantae; phylum Streptophyta; class Magnoliopsida; order Lamiales; family Bignoniaceae; genus Handroanthus; species Handroanthus guayacan. The sequence goes on along the minus strand of JACFYI010003588.1, from coordinate 679,534 downwards.
ATATATGTAATTTGGTCAAACCCTATGCTCTGTATTGATCCTAAGAGCAGCTAAATATAGAATGTAATATAAAAATGGAATGGTTGCCTATTTGATTTTTTATTTAGTGATGTGGTGAACAACTAATCGTTGATAACTATTAATAATTGATAATCAATAATTGACATCGTCCTTTGGATAAAGAAACATTGCATCCCCCATTTCATAGAAAAAGCGCAAGTTTCGAGTGTGTAGGCATTCATCTACCTCATGAAAACACTAAGAGAATGTACCCCTTCACCAACGGAAAAATCTATCACAAATTTATCGAAATCCATCACAAATATAGTTCTATAATGGGTTTTATTCCTCACAAATTTGCTAGTATATGCCTTTATGATAGAACTAATGTTTTCACAACTAACCATTGTGATAGAATTTTTCCTTTTGACATGTGAGCATTGATGATTCCCCTTTTGCACTTGAAAATTGTGATTGACTATAGCCGATATCTTTTATCAATAATGGACCACAGCCCGACGTCCTACTAATTGCTTCAACAACACCCAAAAAAATAAAATAAATCCTCAAGAAAATTGCAATTTACCCCTTTGAAATAAGAAATATGCAATTTACCCCGTGAAATAGGAAATATCCAAAAGATCCCTGTGTAAAGATAACAAGTATTGAGATCCCTTATAATTTTAAAAATTATGCATTATACTCCCCAATCAGGCAATGTGACTCACTTGCATATTTGATTCTATTATTTTGACCTGTGTAATATCATCTATGCCCTCCAATACTAATTATATATAATGCTCACAAACATTTGATTTGTTACTTAAAATTCTTTTGTTTAAAGAATGAATCAACGTAACAGCAAAAACTTTTTAACAAGAAAAAAGAAAAAATAAAGCTACTAAGTGTCAAATTTTTTTAGAACTATATACTTATTATCAGATGACAAAAATAATATT
>JACFYI010003588.1:658837-671564 GCA_014898755.1 Handroanthus guayacan | reverse complement strand
ATGTATGTATATTTATAATAATTAAGCATAGTGAAAATTAGTAACCATGCTTACGGCACTGCAAATTAGTAAAAGTATTCAGCTGCATAAAGGGATAATCACCTCAACACCCTGAAATTTGGTATAACTATTAAAACACCTTGTAAGATTTGAATAATTATCATTACATCCCCTATAATTTGGATGATTACCATTACACCTCCCATAAAACTCTTAACATTACAAGTAAACCCTTTGTATAAGAGGGTGTAATTGTATTATATACACAATAATATGTGCATACGTTAATGAGGTGTAATTGCAATTATATATTAACTGAACTGTATAGTATGGGGTGTAGTAGTAATTATTCAAATCTCAGGGGTATTTTGGTAATTATAGTAGTCCTCAGGGCTATAGAAGTAATTATTCCTATTTTAAATTGTGGAAATTCAGCTTTGCTATGAAGTTGTCACCAAATGCTGCAAATTTAATATTTTGGTAAAAAATTACCAAATACACAACTCTCTTTTATCATGTATCAGAAAATTGTAGTAGGTACGTAGTAATAATTACCACTCTTTTAAAAAAAAAAATAGTAAATATTGAACATTTCCCACAATAATTTTTTCTAGAGACATTTTCCTCAATAATCAAAAGTAATAAATACAACTTAATTATCCCTACAATTTCTGCAGGGTCTGGTAAAAGAAAAGTAATCATTTATGAGTATATTGCGTATTTATAACAATACACTTTATGTTGCAGCTTTTTTTCTTTTTCTTTTTTTATTTCCTAAATAATTGGTGCATTATTAATGTTGGTTGTGAATGATTGAAACTATAAGACTTATTGTTGTTTCCACTTCTTGTTTTAACATATTTTTTTATTCTACAAAATAAGGAACTTTTGTCCATGATAATATACAAAACCAATTGTATGTGGAAGGGTAAAGTATCTCTAAAATTATAGCTTAAAGATTAGAAATCTACATGCATTTATAAAATTTGACAGAATATATACATAATTGTAGCAAACTTGATATATAACACGAATATATATATATATATTCAAATAAAGTTAAATTGAATATTTCCATGCACGAATGCTCTTCATCGCCACTTTTTTTTTTTTTTTTCGAGGGTTCTCCATCTCCACTTTTCAGTTATATAAAATGACCATTCTAATCTCCAAATATGCCTCAAAACACAAAGAATATATTAAGGAAAAAGGTGTGCCCATTAATACATACAAAAAATAGGTTTAAAGATGAATATATACAGTGTCAAATAACAAAAATTGGATGTACATGTCTGCATGCTCTCACAAATAGACAAAATGGTACGATATATTGCAACCATCCATTATTGCATTACTACACGAATAAATGTCTGAATAATCTACTGTAAGGACTAATGATCTTGCAAAGTGTTTTATGAGTGAGATTCTTAATTTTTTTTTTTTTTAATAATCAGACTTGTAGAATATATTCGTGCCTATGTTGATTAATTTCTCGACCCATGCAAATAGAGTGGCATTGCAATCTTTACCTTTAAATTTTTATTCCGAAAGAAGTGATAATATATAGTTAGATAAGACACATAAAATTTCCAATTAAAAACGAAAAATATTATATGACTAACAACTAGATTTAGCTCGTTCGCAATCCCCTCGGGTGACATTAGTTTCTGTTGGGAACGGATACTGGGTTGCTGGATATATAGGGGCCCATGTCCAACTATTTGGGCCTGGAATGAAAACCAATTGAATAAGGGCTGCTAATGAAGCAGATTTTAATCTAAGTCCGGCCGAGTTCAATTCAGATTTCAGGATTTTTATTAAATGACAATATCTAAATAAATATATTAGATAATAAATATCCGTAATTCGAAATAAATAGATTAAATATGAAATTAAGCGATCCAATTGGTTAAAGATCCGAATCTGAGTTTTAATAATAATAATAATAATAATAATAATAATAATAATAATAATAATAGTGGTAGTAGTAATAGTAATAACAACAGCAGCAGCAATAATTTTTAAATAAATAAAACTATATATTATATTGGTCTAATATTTGGACTTTTGTTCAACATGTTTCTTAAAAACAAAAGGATACTAATTTTTTTTCTTTTTCTTTTTTGATTACACTCTATCATTCAAAATTACATGATACCTTTAAATTTTACCCTGTCTAAAATTTTAACAAAATATTTCATTGTGATTCTTTCAGTTGGTAGGTACATTACTAAAAACCCAAATATATATATATATATATCTATTCATAATCCTAACTGTTTTCTTTGTAATTATTGTCGTTTAAATTTATCCTCTACTACCAAACTAACATTTCAAAGAACTTACATTCCGTCCCTAAATAGCAATCCTCTTTTATAATTAAGTAGCTTAATCTCGCTCCCAAATAAACCATGTATCCAAGAAAAACAATTACTAATTCAGAAATCAAAAGAATTTATTACCCATGAATAAATATTTTGCTATTAAATATTTTGTCATATTATCCCAGATCTATTAAACACTGACTTGAACATCAAAGGGTCTTTGGTGAGCAACTCCTAATATTTTTTTGTAATTTTATGTCCCAAACAACCTTAATCAGTGCAAGAAGTTTAATGAATTACTACGATTAAAAGCTAATGTTAATATAAAATACAGGTGGAGTAAAGTCATTTTCCACATCTTTACCATGGTAGTAATGTGTAGTTTAAGTTTGGAGGGAATCCACCATAACATATAGTCATTGTAGATATTTTTATCTTAATACAACAGAACAGAGAAAATGATATAATGACCTTATTAATTTTGGGTCATTGGCTACCACTTTCATTACAACTATTAATTTCAGATCATTAACTACTATTTCTACCATGGTTATTAATTTTTTTATTTTCTTTTTTTTTTCAACTATCAAAGTTCAATTATTTTGTATTAATGAATCATTCTTACTGTCTTAGATCCGATCCAGACATCAACTTCACTAGAATCTTGTTCAAAGATCACTCTCGAATTCGAATCCAGTATCAATATAATCAAAATTTTCGATTTTAAAATCAAACAAAAGCCACACAGTCAAGGGTCAGAGATATCACACGAGCGATGGAGGTGGAGAACAAACAGAAAGGGTCAGCGTTTGAGCCGCACGAGGGGAGATCTTCTGCCCTCTCTGAAAGTTTCTGAGACAAATAGCACTTTGCCCACTTCCAACATAAAAATTAATGCCTTCCTCCACATGATGCCCTCTTTTTTCAACATGCCCACTATTATTTTATCCATTCAATCATGTGCTCTCACAATATACTTAACTTCTCTCCATCTTAAATTTTATAATTATTAGTTTATTGGTGTTGTTCATGAATTGGTTTAACTAGTTTTCTAAGTTCAACGATACTTAATTTATTGGGATAATTACCTTAACACCCCTAAAGTTTGGCTAGTTTTAGAAATATTCATTTAACTTGAGATTTACAACATACCCCTTGTCGTTAAATTAGCAAGAGTTTTATTTGTAATGTTTCAGTCAATTTATTATATTTCAGGGATCTAATTGCAATGTTAAAAAAGTGTTATTGTAATTTTTCAAATCACCACTACGAAAAAGGTCATCTACTGTGACACGATCTATTGTGACACATTTAATGATGTTTCATTATATTAGTTTCTAGAGATGCTAGAGTTTACCCAGCATGGAAAGTGAAATAAAAAACTCTTTTTTTTTTTAAGATAAGAAATAAAAAAAAATTTATACAGTTGTTTTTAAGCATTTAAGTGTAGAAAAGGCTATCATCAAGGCTTTTTAGTTGACACAATTGGATAGGATATTAAGCATCACAATAACACAGTTGTTGTGGAGTTTTTCAATGTCACACTAAGTGATTTTTCTGGTAGTGCACAAGCATTGTCTCTATAACGTGAGGTAATTAATATGTTTGATTTATTCAATCTTTTAAATAATGCTAGTTAATGATAGAACTAATTTAAATATTTACAATTTTAATAACATTAGACTGTTTATAGACAAATATTTTTCGAACGCTTGAGCAAATTGATCTTGCTATGGAGGGAAGAAGGGCAACAATTTTCCTATAGATCGAAAGATTTATTTTTGAAGACCTATACGCACGCGCGTGTGTTTGAGTGTGTTTATATACGTCATTTGCTGCTGCGTAAAATATATTTTTAGAACAAATATTATTTTTATACATATATTATTATTATGAAAGGCCAAGTTTTATTTCATTGTTTACAATCCGATTTCAAAGTTTGGTCTTTAGAAGTTTGTTATTTGATCAGGTGCTTATTCAGGTAGGATTCTCTATTCTAATGTGTGACATGAGTCATGTCAAGTGTAATTTTTCTTAAAAAATAAAAAAGTAAATACAGAATTATGAATGTTTATACTTAGTATTCATTTACACAATAAAATAGAAGAAAATGCGTGAAATAAAATAGAAAACCTACAAGCCCATTTTGTAATTCCTGGAGCCCTATGCTCATCATGGATCATGGCCCACATATGGAATGTGGTGATCCAACTACTTAATTATCTAAAAAGGCCTCCAATCTCGTTGAAACCCATTTTGTTAATCCTTCGAGTTTATTGAAATCAATTTAAAGAACTATGAATTTGTTAAAGAAAAAAAAAATTCAATTGGGACATGGGCTTCAGCTTGGGAATGTACATATCACTAGTTTCTCTGATCTCGACTGCTGAATTTGACGTTGACCTCAGGAAGTACGAGAGGATGTGACGATAATAACAATCGTTTAACTTGTTGAGGTGATTTTCAACTTTAATTCTTAAATGTTTAAGTTAGATGGGACTCGAGATTAGTGGATTATCTTGTTTTACGACTTAAAAATATATTTACATGGTTCATAATATATTGATAAACACAGGTTCACGTGTCATCATTTTGAGGTTTGTCAACAGCATAGCTCACAGCCCAAAGTTAGAAGTATTTCAGTCTTTACAGACATTTTTAGGCCAGACCCACATTACAGTAAGTTCTTCACAAAAGTTTTAAAAATATTTATTTTATTTTATTTTGATTTTAGTGAATGTGGGATGGCACGTCACATGCATATGTATCATTTTAGGCCGAACCCACATCAAATCAATACAACGAGTTCTGTAGCAAAGGTTTCAAAAATATCTATTTTATTTTATTTCCATGTTTGGGAATATGGGATGGCAAGTCACATGCATATGTAACGTTGTAGCTCAGGTAATCAACCAATTGCTTGGAATGGGGATGGTAATGGGTAGGCAGCTAACTTTAAATGATAAACACTGTTCTTGGATGAGTCTTGGATTTTAGTTTCTAAATCAGGACATTTTCAGGTTATTATGATATTTCCAAAACTTGTAATTTAGATGTTTAAATTGGTTAATATTAAATTAAATAATATAATTGTGCTTTGCATATTTAATTTATTAGCAAAATTGAATAATTTTTTACCATTAATGTCATATAAGTTAACCAGAAAAAATCAACTTGTTGGGGGTATCATTTTATTTTTGCTAACTAAATATAGTTAATATATCATTTAAAATTAATTACTTTAGTTAGATAGTGGAAGTGCTGGAAGCTCAGTTACGACACGAAAGGTAATGGAAATCGGCCAAATTTCACGGAAGGTTATCGTAATTAGACCAACTATCAGAGATATCACAAAGTGTTCCTTTTTATTACTTTTATAAAACTATCAAATAACATCTTTAAAATATTATATAATTATGAGGTGAATCCTTTAATATTCAATATAATGTATAAAACAATACATATCAGTCTCTCGTAAATTTTTTATTCTAAGGTCAATTAAATTTTCTTGGTCTAACACTATATATTCCTTTAAATATTAGAATTTACATATACAAACATATTCTTTTATTAAATTCTTTTTTTTTCCCCAAGAGAATTCTATCAAGTTTTTTTTTTAAAAAAAAAATGTTGAACCTTAATTATACACAAATTTTACTTGACTTGAATTCCTTAATGCGAGAGATATGAAATTTCACAAAAAATATCTGTGATAAAGTAGTTTTAGAGAAATGAAAGTGATTGTTTAGAATACTTTTTAAATATAGGAGACAATCTAGTAATATTGATGTGACGTATTTACATAAATGTACAAAAAATATAATTGATGTTACGTACTTTTTCATCAATTATGGCATTTTATGATCCAGAAAATGTGATATTTCTTTTGTGAGGAATTATTTGAATAGAAATGGGATTTTTTTTCCTAAGAGCATTCTATCAAGTTTAAAAAAAAAAATTGTTGAACCTTAATTATACACAAATTTAACTTGAATTCCTTAATGCAAGAGATATGAAATTTTACAAAAAATATCCGTGATAAAGTAGTTTTAGAAAAATGACAGTGATTGTTTAGAATGCTTTTTAAATATAAGAGACAATGTAGTAATATTGATGTGACGTATTTAGATGAACGTTTAGAAAATATAATTGATGTTACGTACTTTTTCATCAATTATGGCATTTTATGATATAAAAGAAAAGTGAAAAATGTGATATTTCTTTTGTGAGGAATTATTTGAATAACTTTCTGATATATCTTCTCAAACCTCACACGCGAAACAAAACATTGAAAAACTTATTTCAGAAATTGGGTGTGGGGGGGTGGGGGGCGGTAATTACAAGCAATCCGCCACAAAATTAAGTTAATTACCAGTGACAAAAGATTAAGTAATAACATGAATTGTTACTGATAATACATTAAATGACAATGATTTTTATTTTATCAGTAATGGTATTTTATAAGTGATGATAACTATTTCTGTCACAATATGACCTAATAAGTGACAAAATCTTGTATTTTTAAGTTGTCATTATAGACAATTAATGATATATATACGTATAATGACAATATACATATAACATAAATTATCATTATAATTGCGACAAAGATTTGCACTATTTCACTAAGTTGTCATAATACATTTGTCATTATTTGTTAATAGTAAAAATTTAAACAAAATTTCTATCTGTATTAAATTTGTTAAATCCTTATTACAATAAAGCAAACTTTAATTTCTTTTTTCTGTCAATTAACACATATGTCGCGCCTCGAGCCCAAGGGCCGGGAACGTGAGATTGGCCTGAGAATCTACCGTGCACAACCTGAAATTGAGCTGTGAACAACTCGCTCAAAAGGGATATCCAATGGTTGAACATAGATTCCTTGACCATTGTTTATATATTGGTTAGTATTTCTTTGAATTTCCAATGTGGAAGGGAGATATCACAACATATATATATATATAATATAAATATCAAATTTTATGTTGTCACTTAACATATTTCTATTGATTTCCCTTTTTCTTACCATTATTATAGCCTCAATCTCTACTTCCACTGTGATGGTCCCCCACATCGCCATACCAAGTTTTCCAATAATTAAGTTCCAATAATTAAGCAGCAATAATGGGTTTTAAAGCTTTAGGCAGCGGCTTCCGCAGGGAACATGATGAAGGATGACCGATGAGAAGCAGGACATTTTTTTTTATTTTTTTTGTCCTTTTTGATGACAAGACAATATAGTATGGCAGAATTTTTTTTTTATTTAAGAATAGTATGACAGATATTTTTATTCTTATTATAATAATTAATTATAATAAAAGAAAAGTAAGATGTTTTGATTCTAAATTGACACAACGTGGATAGGACGCCACTGTAAGTGCCTTAAAATATAAGAATTGGTCATATATAACACGGTAACTCGAGGGAAGAAATTCATATTTATTTCAGTCATGATTTCTCGAGTTCAATATATATATATATATATATACACTAGTTAAGGGTAAACTGCGCGATGCGCAGTCCCAATGCCCGTTGGTATATCTTTTCGATTATTTTATTTTTAAATTATAATATAATTGTATGTTATTCTAACAAAAATATATTTTTTACATTCTTAATATTATTGTATATTATTCTAATAAAAAATATTTTTTACACTCTGAAATAATGGTAGGAAAAACTAAGTGATAAAAAATAATTATTCAAGAGTTACATTAATTATTCCATTATGCAAGAGAGTCCATATAGCTTTATTTTTTAACATTATTGTTTTTAGGAAGATACGGGAATTTCCCAACATATACCACGTTTTCAGTTAAATCAGTTTCAACCAATGATATATTCAAAATGAAAACTACCATACTCTTTTTCATACTTAAATTTCGAAATAATATCAGCAACAAAACACAACGATCAATCATGGAGTAATTCAAATATTTAGCTGAAAAGTACAGAAATGATAGAGCAATGGTTTTGCTCCACTTCCTTTATTTATGGTAAATTTAAATTATAAGACCTTACTTATCTATATATTTTCTAGTTTTTCCTAAATTTTCAATGACATAGTAGAATAAATATTATGGTAATCGAATGACTTATAACTATAATAAACCAGAAAGCAAAACTCACAAAATATATAAAATCATAATTCAAAAATTAATGATTCAATTTATCATCGACTCCTATTGCTAGAATGTTGGCTTAGCTCAGATATTAGCATCCTTATATATATATATATATTTGTCTTCTGCAGACTGTGAAAACCAGCAAGAAATATGAACATATCACACTATGAAAATAACTTTTCAAACTAAAAGTTTGTGCAATACAATTCAAAGCAAGGTAAATCACAAAAGATAAAAAGAAAACAGACAAAATAGAAAATATTCAAGATTAGCATTCGTTTTGTTTTGTAAATCACTTTATTCTTAAATTGTTATATCAAAACAAGTTATTTTAATATGAGTTATTTGTTATAGCGTTGCTATAATTAATGAACATATATCATAAATTACTCCATTCCTTTTTAAAATAAGAGAATGTTGCATAGATGAAAAGTGTGAACAAACAAATAAAATGAGCGTGTAACATTAAATTTTCGTTAAAAGAGCTGATTAAAAAGTTTGTTTTCTATTTAATAAAAGTAGAATCTTTTATATATGTTTATTATTTATGGACCACTCTATTTTTTAGTTTTCCTCTAAATGTCATAATAAATTTTGTTTCACAACAGTTTAGGTTATTGTAGTTGTTATTTCATATAATTTTTACATTATGTTACTAATTTTATCTTATTATATTATTTAAAATAGAGTTCATTTCATGATTTTATCTTTCTCTCCTACGTGAATCATGGGATTGACAAGTTTGTATTTATTCAAATTGCTATATATGCATATTTCCATCTTGATTTTTCACTTATTTAGGGGCATTAAATGTGATTCCTTTGATATTTTATTTATATATGTAAATATTAAATTTTTCTTTATATATATATATATATATATATTCCAAACATGTGTCTCTCATCATTTTGTATCACTTCCTTATAATTATTCGTAGTAATCCTCATTAGTTTTCCTTTTCATATCTTTTGTAATTATATTGTTTGATATTACTAATTTTATATTTTATTACATAATTTCTTTTAATTAAGTTATGTGTTATTTTCCCTTTACACACATATCTAATTAGGCCAATAAAGTATTAAATTAAAATATATTATTATGTGGAAACATGAGTTAGATTAGATTAGATGGGGATGATTAATAATCAAACTTATATTGAATTTTTAAATTTGAATTGTATGTAATTATATTCTAACAACTGCAAAACCGAATAAAATCCAATGCAATTATTCTCTTAGGGCTCATTTGCTTTAATTATAGGATAGGATTAGATGTGATATATAAAGTAAATGATGTATTTTCAGAATACATAGCAATTCAATCCCATAATTTGTTTGCTTATATGGTTTTGAAATAAGAATATCCCATATATTATCCAATTCATTGTTTGGTTTATAGAATTGATTCTTGTAATAATTGATAAAATATCATAATTGACCTTCACATTTTATTATAATTGCTTTTTTTCCCTTCATAAATTATATATTAGAGTTTGATTTAATTTAATTTTAATTATTTAGGGATAATTTTGTCTTTTTTTTATTAATCCTAAAGATCTGTAATATTTGAATTACGGATCCAACCCCTAGCATGTGATCCATAATCCAAGAACAGTTGAGATTAGAGACAGAGCCACTTATTAATTATTGGCTCTAAATATATCAACCAAACGTCCAATTATGGATCAATCCCATGTAATTCCTCCAATCGAATAAGCCCTTACCATATATATGAACCAAACATAAAATTTTCAGGCTGTGAATACTTTTGTAGAGTCAGACTTTCTTCAAACAAAATAAATGCTTCTCATATCCAATTGGCAGGGTTGATTCCAAAAATTTAGGAACAATATGAATAATTTAGTCATGGTTATATTTATTATGATTTATATTCCAAATATAAAGACACTTAGTCTTCATTTCTTCTCCATCTCTATACAATCATTCATTGAATGAGTTGTTTAATATATTTTAGGTATTCTATAATATTTATATATATTTGATAATTTTTTGTTGAGCCAGGATAAATTATGCAAGAAAATTTGATTCTCGATCTTAGAGTACATTTCCAAGTCATCCTAGAATATTTGCTAATCATATTATAATGAGATTCTTATATATTTTTATTTTATAATTTCGCTAATGTTATTGGTTGAGTTGTCTATTTATTATTGTTACTTCTTTTATAAATTTTGCAATATTTCTATGTATCTAATATTTTTAGTTATTTTTATGAATCAGGGTATTTTACGAAAGAAAATTTGACATTTCAATCCTAGAATTTTTGCTAATCATATAGTAATCCAATTCTATTTATAATTTGTATTCTATAATTTTTGCTAATTTATTTTATTTTGGATGATTTTTTCCTTAATTTTTATGTTTATTAAATATAATAATTTGCATACAGTTATTTTTAATACATGAATTTGAATTGAGTAAGTAAAGTAAATTGTTATTTTCCATAATTGCAAGTTACTTTTTTAGTAATTTTAGGTATATCAGTTTGATACTTATTCATACAGTATATGAATATTATGAGTTTTAAGTAAGACAACATACGAAAGATTAATAATGGATTTCTTTAATAATAAAAATATATTCGTATAAATTTTATTGGTTAATAAAATAATTAAAAATAGAAAATAACTTTAATTAAATAAATTGTTTTAGTTCAAAATTGTACAAAATTTCAAGAAAAGCCACCGTACTATTGAATCAATAGAACCCAAAAAAAAATGAAAAAGAAAAAAGAAAAAACCATTTTGATTTGTGAGATCACGTGCGCAACCATCAATGCAAAAGAAAAAGGAAAAGAAAATGAAAGACAGACCAAAGAAAGAAAGAAACGAAAAATGCATTTTTCAAGAAGCTGGGGCCCACATCATTACTAAAAAACAAAAGAACTGACAAAAAGAACAACCATTAACGGAAAAGGCGTGGGCAAAATTGGAAAGTGAAAATTTCTTCTGATTTCTTGTGGGTCCCACCAATAAATTGAGAGTGCAGACAACAGAAGATGCACGCGGTACAACTATTTAAAACAGAAAATCTCAAAACGATGTCGTTTTAAATTTAAAAAAAAAATCAAAAAAACAGTGACACGTGCGGCGGCACTGTTTGCACGCGCCTTCGCGCTTATTATACATAGTAATAAAACTACATGTTTTTTTTTTCCCCCGAAGTTGGGATAGAAAGTATGAGAAATAGAGATTGAATACAAATTTTTCCTATAAGAAAGAAGAGGTAATGTCACTTTATTCATAATGAGTATATAAATTATATGTTTTGAAAGTATTTATAGAAATTTTAACTTTTGCGAATATTTTAGACTCAGAAATTTATATTAATATGGGTGAAAGGTGAAATTTATATATATAAATTTTTGCACTGATGGTTTTGGAATCCAACCCACCTTTTTACGATCCATCCAACCTTAACTATTAAATGAGATCATGTGAACTAATTAAATGACACCAACTGAACATGACATTATTTAATCACGTTAGCAACTATTAATTAGAACGTTACAAATTAAAGATACATTATGTAAGTTTCAATCCTTATTTTGAATCTTTTTATCTAACACCGTTAGTAATTCAAATATAAAAAAAAAAAAAATTTAATAAAGTAGCATGCACTATATAACATATTTGCCGAAATGGAGAAAACAATGGAATAGCTAGAATGAAAGGAGAATGCTCTTCTCCGTTTCAATGTTCTAGCATGGAACAATAAGTGCGTAAATTAATTTTCCAAACCCACAAATTGTCTAGAACTGAAAGAAATAGCAAGATGATTTTTACAATTTTTAATTTTTCTACACTTTTCTTAAAAACAATATCTAATACTTTAAACGTAACTAAATAATGTATGGAACGGTCATGATCATTTCGCGATATCTACAATTGAACTGGAATCACAGTGTCCATTCAAATACCCATGACCGTCCCTACATACTCTATCGATTAATACGTGTGTTTTTTTAATTTCAAGTCAAAACCTTGAGCTATTTGTGTGTACTACTTCGACTAGCTAATCTCACCAAATACAAAAAAGTTAATACCTATAATGCACGGATACTTCTAAAATTTACGAAATACAGTGTTCAGCACTTGTACGAATTCGTTAAATCTGGACTAGTGCCAGTGCCGTGCCATGGCATTCGATATAAGATCTGAAGAGGAAAAGAATGAGTTTTCAAATATGATGTAAAAGAGTCATAGTCAATAAGTTGAAGTTTTCTAGGATAAAGACCCACTTTTTATTGGGA
>JACFYI010003588.1:631448-647901 GCA_014898755.1 Handroanthus guayacan | reverse complement strand
TTTTTTTTTTTTTTTTTTATTGGGATAGAGATACGAATCGAATAGAATAGTGTGTCATCCACAGTTGCCTAACATTTTTTAAACAAATTGTGAAATGCACCATCAGATCGTGTCATCATACACATTTAATTAACTATCTTTATTAATTTATTATTATGTTTTAAAAAAAGAAAAGGGTCAGATGGGCCAACAAGCATCTAAGCAGATAGTTATGTACAGAAATGAAAATGCAATTATTTGTGACTTTTATAACGAAAGGAAGATCATATGTTATCACAAATATATTTGATGTGAGATTCGTTAAGAAGAAAAATTATATTATTATTTATTTTATTTTATTTTATTATTATTATTAATTTTTATTTTTATTTTTTTGTCCTGTGACCACTTTTCGCTACATACTAAATGCGAGATGTTCTCTCGGCTATCGAAGTGATGCTTAAATAGGCTGCACCTATAATTCGTAGGACACTCTCGTCCAATCCATCAGGATCATTCTCCTCTATAGACATCCCGTCCTTGGTCGTAGACAATCAACTATTGTCCACAACTAGCTCGAGTAGCAATCTGATCATGGTATTGATTCTAGTACTCGATCTCTAGTGGTAGGGCACCACTTTTTTTTCTTAAGGATCGATCTTGTATGTTTGGTGTTGAAATTTAATCCTATAAGAATAACAGAGAAATTTAAAATGGCCATTTTTTGCCGGAATTTGAAAAAATGGCTAGATGTGTTGATGTGACACGTCGAAAGTTTGTTCAATTTGCATCTTAGACTAAAAATAGCTGTTTTTATAAAATTTAACCTAATTATAGAATTAAAATTCAAAACTCAAAATATACGAGAGAGAAAGAGTTAAAAGTAATTAACTTATAGGACAAAAATATAATTTCCCCATTCATTAGCTAAGGTAACATGACACATGTTTGGAAATTGTGTTGGCTTGTGCCGACCATAATTTTAATTTTGTTATGTTAAAGTAGTAGTTATTCTAATCTGGCAAGTTTGATGAACAATAATGTAGTCATTTACTAACTGATTGTGTTATAATGTAGAATATTTCCTAGCCATTAATTATATAAGTAACAAACATTAAAAATAAAAACATAAAAAAATAAAAAAAAAATTTGTAATTTGTAAACATCTCCTGTGCACGTATAATGTTGAAGGAAAGCAGTGGCTTGACAACTAAGAGCCACTCGTGTTATTCCAAATTGAAAATCTGACACAAGGATAAAAAAATATTGTACCACACGAGAAAAAAAAAAGAAAAAGAAAAAAGAGAAAGAAAGAAAGAAAGAAAGAAGGAAAACATAGGTTTTGCGAGAATTATATATATATATTTATAATAATTAAGCATAGTGAAAATTAGTAACCATGCTTACAGCAACTGCAAATTAGTAAAAGTATTCAGCTCCATAAAGGGATAATCACGTCAACACCCCTGAAATTTGGTATAACTATTAAAACACCTCCTAAGATTTGGATAATTATCATTACACCTCCTATAATTTAGATGATTACTATTACACCTAAAACTCTTAACATTACAAGTAGACCCTTTGTATAAGAGGGTGTAATTGTATTATATACACAATAATATGTGTATATGCTCATGAGGTGTAATTGGAATTATATATTAGCTGAATTATATAGTATGAGGTGTAGTAGTAATTATTCAAATCTAAGGGGCGTTTTGGTAATTATAGTAGTCCTCAGGGGTATATAAGTAATTATTCCTATTTTAAATTGTGGAAATTGAGCTTTGCTATGAAGTTGTCACCAAATGCTGCAAATTACACAACCATCGTTTATCATGTTTCAGAAAATTGTAGTAGGTTAATAATTACCACTATTTAAAAAAAAAAAAAAAGTAAATGTTGAACATTTCCCACAATAATTTTTTCTAGAGACATTTTCCGCAATAATCAAAAGTAATAAATCCAAGTTGATTATCCCTGCAATTCTGGATCTGGTAAAAGAAAAGTAATCATTTATGAGTATATTGCGTATGGATAACAATATATTTTATGTTGCAGCTTTTTTTCTTTTTCTTTTTTTATTTCCTAAATAATTGGTGCATTATTAATGTTGGTTGTGAATGATTGAAACTATAAGACTTAGTGTTGTTTCCACTTCTTGTTTTAAAAATAAGGAACTTTTTTTATGGTAATGTACAAAACCAATTGTGCGTGGAAGGGTAAACTATCTCTAAAATGATAGCTTAAAGATTAGAAATCTACATGCATTTATATTACCTATATCTTAAAAATTTGACAGAATATATATATATATATATATGTAGCAAACTTTGATATAAAACACGAATATATATATGTTATATTCAAATAAAGTTAAATTGAATATTTCCATGCACGAATGCTATCCATCGCCACTTTTTTTTTTTTAGGGTTCTCCATCTCCACTTTTGAATTATATAAAATACTTTTCAGTTATATAAAATGACCATTCTAATCTCCAAATATGCCTCAAAACACAAAGAATATATAAAGGAAAAAGGTGAGCCGATTAATACATACAAAAAATAGGTTTAAAGATGAACATATTCAATGCCAAATAACAAAAATTGGATGTATATGTCTACCTGCTCTCACAAATAGACAAAATGGTA
Source organism: Handroanthus guayacan (assembly GCA_014898755.1). Classification (NCBI taxonomy): domain Eukaryota; kingdom Viridiplantae; phylum Streptophyta; class Magnoliopsida; order Lamiales; family Bignoniaceae; genus Handroanthus; species Handroanthus guayacan. Next base: position 645,268 of record JACFYI010003588.1, on the reverse strand, counting down.
AGATATATTGCAATCATCTATTATTGCATTACTACACGAATAAATGTCTGAATAATCTACTGTGAGGACTAAGGACCTTAAAAAGTGATTGAGGAGCGTGATTCTTTTTTCTTTTTTTTTTTTAATTTTTTATCAGACTTGTAGAATATATTCGTGCCTACAATGATTTAATTTCTCGACCGATACAGCATATTGCAATCTTTACCAACGAGCAAATCCTCTATGAATTCTTTTGTTTGTGGTCTTTCCATAATTTTTCTTTGAATTCTCATTCCGAAAGAAGTGATAATACGTAGTCAGATAAGAAATATAAATTTCAAATTAAAAACGAAAAATATTTTATGACCAACAACAAGATTAGCTTGTTAGCAATCCCTTCGGGTAACATTAGTTTCTGCTGGGAAAGGAAACTGGGTTGCTGGATATATAGTGGCCCATGTCAAATTATTTGGGCCTGGAATGAAGACTAGTTGGATAAGGGCTTTCAATAAAGCGGATTTTACTCTGAGTCCGGTCCGAGTTCATGCAAATTCTAGAATTTTTATCTAATTACAATATCTGATGGAATATATTCAATTATAAAGCCCCTTTTTGGGTCGATATAAGATAAAATAACAAAGACTCAAATTTTGTAGAAATTATATTATGAAAGTTATATATTATATACAAATCAATACTAAAAAAAGAAAAAAAAAGTTTAATTGGGTCGGACTTTTTATCAGATCGCAGAGTGGATTCAAAAAGTAAGGTTTTATAAGTTATTATGTTGGATTTGAATATTTACGTTGCTTATCATATTCGAATCTGCATAATACTAATTTGATCCAAACTCGATCCGTTGATGGCCCTAGGTTGAATAGTAGATCAAGCTCGGAGGAACACTTGAGCATTTAAATTTATTGAGAAACAAGTTGAATGAATCAGTTAGAGTTGGCAAAATTTGTCCAATTCTAGTTGCAACATTCAACCATTATAATTTGCTCATTTGGCAATTTTAAAAAAAAAATCATAATCAAGAATATTCACATATTACGTGTGTTGGCTTATATCCAATTAAATTATCTTAAAAGACATTAGTGACAACAAAATATAATCTTACTAAATTGAGAAATATACTCGATATTTTTTTCTGGAAAAAAAATGTTGTTAGAGGTGGAAGCCTTTTTCATAAATATAGTTTTTTTCTTAAAACTCCATTACAAAACTAATAAATCTTTGTATTTTACTTAATTTTTATTTTCTTAAGTACCCATTTCTTTTATCAACAATTGCATGTCTAGGACGGACTAGTCCTTAAATTTTTTTTCCGTCTTCGCAATTTTGCAGAATAAAAATTTGAAAAAGTGAGAATTAATGCTAGTTAAAATGAAATGTAAAACAAAAGGCGGAAACGCTTATTATGTGGCAACTCCTCCACCCTCAAACTAAAGGTAAAAGTTCCACGCAGAGTGGGGCATGAGATGCTATGGTTTGGGACTTTTGGGCTTTATTTACTTTAATATTACTAATTTCTATCTCCTAAAAAAAATTAATTTCTAAATTACACGATTACATTATTACTGTATTTTTTTTTTAATGTTATCATGTCATATTATCACATATGATACCAAATATATGTCCATATACATAAATCACATGAACGGCAATATGAAATTTGTCACTTATTCTTCATTAAAAGTGAAAAAATACAAATTCTACAAATTTATAGATATAAAATATAAAGTATTTATTGTTTAAGTTGTCACAGTGAATGTGTCGCCACTCTTTTTTTTTTTTGGAGAATATTAAGGTTATGAAATTGTTACTATTTGCAATTGACGACATATTTATGGTGAGAACCAGATAATAATAAAAATATTATCACAAATTGTAATGACAATTTTTACTGTCATTATTGTACATAATAACTATTTGAAACACCATTTTTATATTATTAAGTTGTATTATGACAAAATAAAAATTATTGCTACCTAAAGTATATTATTAATAATAAAATGAATTAATTGTCATGTAATATAAATTACTAGTCAAAGTTCCTTATTTGTCGCTCATGTTGTATTTTTATGATAATAAATTTATCTGGGCATTGTATAACACAAATTTGATTTTAAACAATGAAATTTTGCTATATCATTTGATTTGAACAAGTATAACACTGAAAATTAAGAATAACATTTCTCATTTAAATATTATTACTTCATTTTTTTTTCTAATTTCCAAATAAATAAATAAAATTTTGGAAAACAGTAGGCTTATATCAGCTCAAAGGAAAAGGCTTGCATTTCAACTACAGCACCAGAATTTTAAAATCCCCTCTTTGTTGGCCACACGATCACCATTAATTCACAAAGAAATGAACCGTAAAAATCAGAAATTTCCTGCGATTCTCCTATCTCTAGCGAAATCGCCGATATATATAGGCTTGTGTATATATGTATATATAACACGCAGAGAATCATCAGATAGAAACGGTAAGGAAGGTCACCATAATCAGCCATAGGGTATGGCCATTGCAGCTCAACCCTCCCTCCGTTTCCACCAAAATTCTGCTTTCTTCCCAAGAAACCCGCGTCTTTTTCGTAAATCCCAGCTCCGTCCTCCCCCGGGATTTTCTCCTGCAAGAATCAGAGCAAGCTCTGCTCTTGCTCTGGAGCCCGTAATTCTCCTTTCTTACTGCTTTTATGTCCGTATTTGTACTTGCTTGTCCTTATATGTTTATAGGAAAAGAACGTGGGAGATAGTGAGCGGTGATGGGACAATATTGTATATCGGATTTTTGTTCTTGCGAGCTAATTAGCAAGTGCTATTGCTCGGTCTGCACTGATAAAGAAATGTCAGTATGGTGCTCAGTTTTTGTTACAAATGGTTCAATTTTTAAACTTGTTTCTGGGAAATAATTTTACCATTTAAAAGGGTATGTAGTAATAATTTTAGTTCTGTTTGCTTCACCGTCTTGTTTTTGGATGTGTAGAGGAAGCAAATTGTAAGTTGATATAAGAAGTATGGGTTTTACTGTTTCATTTGTGCAATTAGGAGCTGTCAGGTTCTGATGTTCGGGGAACTACATGAATGTTGTGGTTGTATTCATCTTAGATTATCGGACTCCACAAGAACATTAATTTTGTGTTAGATAATAGTTTTGTTTTGTATATTGATTTGTTTAATATATGAAAGGTTCTACTGTAGGGAAATCTTAGATTGCCAAATTTTTGGAGATGTCTGATGCCGAGGAGTGTGTTAACTGTTAATAATTTGATTCTGTTTTTGATCTTGAAATGGCACCATCACTAGTTCCACCAATGTATATTAAGAAGATAACGCCTTAATGATTTTTTGTTTGATGAATAGATCCAGTCTCACTTTGTGTTATGTCTGTCAGAATTCATCAAAATTCATTTAGCATCTATGTCTAGAATGAGTAGAAGTGTATGTTGTAAGCCAAAATGTACTTATGTTGAGGTCAGAAATGTTTCACGCTGTCTCTGGAATTAGGGAAGATTATATTTTTGAATGTTATACACCAACGTATAGCTTTCAATCTTCCTTCAGTAGCAAATCAAATGGTGCCAAATACAGAATTGCCTATAAATTTTTACAAATTTCATATCTATAGTAAAGGATTGTTTATACGATTTAGTGGCACTGTTTCAACTTGAATGTACCACAGTGGAAGTGGAACATATGTAACCAAAAATGAATCCCGGTATCTTCAGATTCAAGCACATGTTAGTTCACTGTATGTGGATATCTGTTTGATCTTACTTTCTTTAGGGCTTTGCATCACTGTGCTAAATATATTGTTGCCTCTAATGCTTGCCAGGGATCAAGCATTAAATCCCAGGAGACCTCAAATGCTGACTTGTTTGCTTGCCCCATTTGTTATGAACCGCTAATAAGAAAAGGCCCCTCAGGTTTCAACTTGTAAGTTCAAATTTGAAGTACTAGTAAATCTCATCCACCTGAGATGGTGATTATTTTAATTCATATTTGTAATGACGCAGGCCAGCAATCTATAGGTCAGGTTTCAAATGTAGGAAGTGCAACAAGTCATACTCAAGCAAAAACATCTATCTTGATCTTACTGTTACTTCTGGAACAAAGGAGTACAATGAGTTTCAACCTGCTAGGACTGAGCTCTTCAGGTATGAAATAGTGATCAACATAACATCATTTTCTTGATAGAATGCATAGCAATTCTATTGGGTAATTTTAATATTAAACTTCTTACTTTTTTTTCTTATGGAGGAAATGACAGTTTGATGTGTCAGTGAAAAATTCTACCATATATCTGCTATTGGGGAACTATTTGAGTCTGATGTTGTTGCTCTTACTTTTTCTAGGAGTCCACTTGTTTCATTTGCATATGAGAGGGGCTGGCGCCAAAATTTTAACAGTCGTGGTTTCCCTGGTCCTGATGAAGAGGTAAACTTTGGTATTTCCTCTTCCTAAGCCATTGCACATCATGTCAATTTTCAAGATATGAAATCTATGGTGTCTTGTGCTTCTGAAGAAGGGAAAAAATAAAGAATGAATCAGGATTCAGAGCTATTGGCCACAATTTAAATGTTCATCAGAAGTTTATCATATATGTATAAATCGGAATTTGGATTGTATTCTTACCTAATATCTTTGCATTATGTTTGGACAAAACTATTGTAGAAAAAGTGTGTTGGCTACCATGCAAACAAATTGTATGATTGGTTTATGTGCTTAATTCATACCTCTACATTTATCATATGCTTTAATATATGTGTCCTGGTCTAGATATGTTGCTCATCTTTTGTGTCCCCTTTTCCATGTTCATTATCTTTGCCACAATTCTAAAGTTTTTATTCATGTCTTCATTTCACTCATCTCATATTTCCTTTTATGACCCAGCCGGATCACTATATTTTCTCACTCTATTTGATTTATAAATTTGATTTGCCTCCGTATATAGTTTTTCTGTGTAGAAATGATATGTTTTATTATCTCATCTAACTGATTCATATCTCAAGTGGCGGACATTCTTAATCACTAAATATTAGACTTATTATTCCAAATTGTCATACAGTAACAAATAAGAAGGTAAAAGTTCTTCGAATCATGAAGAAGTATTTAGTGAAGTACTAGTTTTGGAGTTTTCTCTTTTTGCCTGTCTTTGTAACTGAGTGACTTGTCCATCAAAGAAGTATGTTGGTTTAGTCATGCTTTTGTATTTCTTATGAGTTTCAAATTATTTTCGTTCCCATTTGAAAGCATGCAATACTTTCTTTGTACTTGTACGACCTTGTTTTTAATGAGCTCAAGTTACATTATTTGCTGGTGCCTGGGTAATCATGTTCCACATAATAGTGAACCCAAACAACATATGCAAACATAATAATATTTTCTTTGGATTGATAACACATCTGCGCATCCACAAATCCTGCTGATTTCTGCAGAACTATCTCTGTGAAATCTTGTGCAGTTCAATATGGCTCAGGAGTACTTCAAACCAGCTGAAGGTGGAGTCCTTGTAGATGTGAGCTGCGGAACTGGTTTGTTTTCCAGGAAATTTGCCAAATCAGGGGCCTATTCAAGAGTAGTCGCACTTGATTTTTCTGAAAATATGCTTCGCCAATGTTATGATTTCATAAAAAGTGATGAAACGATCTTAAGTTCGTGAGTATTTCCTTCCTCATTTCCCTTTTATATATGATTACTATTGAGGATATCGAGATTTTAAATGCTTTCTGCTTAAAAGGATATGAACTTGCCAATCACTTTGATTTGACACTATGCAGCAATCTTGCACTTGTGAGAGCTGATGTTTCAAGACTTCCGTTTTCATCTGGTTCAATTGATGCTGTTCATGCTGGCGCAGCCTTGCATTGCTGGCCATCCCCTTCCAATGCAGTAAGTTTCCTAGTTTGCTAACAGTCCAACTGAAGTATGTAACTAATTAATTTTTTTTTTGGATGAAAACGGTCCCCTGTTTGATTACAACTTTACCTTTTCTTGCTCTTTTGCTTTATGATTGCTTATTTGCTTTATTCAATTCTTGAAACACACTTATCTGTATTGATCAGTTTTTCATGATACATTTGAGTCAGTATGGTTCCTTTGATGTTTGATCTCTTCACATTTTTGCTTCTATGTCAGGTTGCTGAAATTAATCGAATATTGCGAAGTGGTGGTATTTTTGTTGGAACTACATTCCTTCGAGTCAGTTCATCGACTCCTGCTTTATTAAGGCCTTTTAGACTGGTAATTCTTTTCCCAACTTTGTGACATATACTCTGTTTTATTACTGCTGCATCTCGCTTTTGGAAAAATTATGGGGAGAGTGAGATCTGTATATGAACAGAATATAGTAAATTAGTCAATACAAACTTAGGTCTCTATCGAGGCAAAAAGATGGATGGTGTGATGGAAACAAACAATATTACCTCAACACCTTTGAAATCTAGTCTAATTACACAAATACCCTGTGGTTGAATAACACTCCCTATTCAGTTGACTGAAAACTGAATGGAGCCTTATATAATATAAAACAATTAGAACTCCTCAAAATCTAACATATTGATTAAAACATTACAAGTACATCCCGTGTTCATATAATTATTTGGGGTGTTATTATAATTACCAGATCAAGTATCAATGGTTGTTAATTATCCCTAGAAACAAATAAATGAAGTGTTCACTCCTTTGGGTTCACAAAATGGAATAGAAAATTTACGATATTTCCAGGGTACTGGATGAATTACATGTGTTCTACTGAAATATGTTACTTTGTGACATATTGTTTGACAGAGGATCACGAGGGACTACAGCTATTTAACAGAAGAGGAGATAGAAGACTTGTGTACATCGTGTGGTCTTCTTAATTACGCCAAGAAAGTTCAGCGGTCCTTTATCATGTTTTCTGCGCAAAAACCTTAAATTTTTTGCTTGATACTCCTAAATGTGGTTGCTTCTGATATGTTAATAAATACATCATATTCACCTCATTTGTCTTAAACTATATTACGTCAACAATATATAAATGGGCATGATGACTAGGCTAAATTATTGGTGTAGTTTATCGGATAGATGTACAGATATTGAAAAGTTTATTTCTTTCATTCACGGGTATCGAAAATGGACTTTAGACTTAACTTACCCTAAAAAGAAGCTCTAGAGGTGAGGATTGTTTTAAGACCTCGTGGAAGATTACAATCCATATACTTTACCAATGTGGGATTTTAAGTGTTGGATTGGATTCTAATACATTCCTTGCAAGCTTGGGCTGGAAATCTGAAGTGTGAAGCAACAAGAAACGGATGGTTTAACAAAATTGGGTAGTCCATTATCACAAATGGATTGGCTTTGATACTATATTTAAAATGGACATTAGATCTAAGTCACCTAATTCATAGTTCAAAAGGTGAGGACATTTGTCTCAGATCTTATAAGGAAGTAACAACTTGACCATTTTTATCGATGTGAGATTTTAGCTTATGAGAGATTCAGTTCTTCGTATATGGAGGTTATTTGTTCGTTCTACGAGGACAATGACATGATTCTTTGCCTCTTTAACATAAAAGAAACATTAACGGTACCCAAAAAGAAAAGGGAAAAGAAAAAGACAAAAGAACCATTCAAATGACCCCTTTGGACCTTTTCCTCGACCTCTTGTTGTCAAATAGTAGTTGTATCTTTCTTCAGTTGATCTTTACGGATGCATAACAAATCAGTAGAATAATAACATAATGTGATTAGCGACGCAATTATGTCTTATCTATGCTTTTTCTAACAAAAAGGTTTCTTTCAACTAGTGAGTTCTTAATTCATAAAAAGAAGGTGAGTTAATAAATGCAGAAAACCTGGTCAGCGAAAACACAAAGCTCTTGTGTGTGTGGTTTGAGATTTTGTCCTCATGCAAACTTCGTTGTGTTTATGTTGTAATAATGACCCATTTCTACTGTTGATATGGGTGCTCGATCATATAAAGGTGTTATCCTTTTGTCATGTATTCGATGAGAGTTTCGTGCTGAAGATGGGACTCAAAAGATGAGGCAGGAAATCCCAATGTGTATATGTATATATATATATATCAACTATCTCAAGTTGCACAATTACTTCAATGTGGGACAACGCTGACTATCACCTATTGCACTATAACTATTGCATTGTATTGCATACATGAGTCAAAATTCGAATTTTGTGTTTATGAATTATTAGAAATATATATTTCAAGTGTAGAATCTATGTTAACGTGTCTTCTTGGCCTTTGTGCCGCCTATAGGCAAAAGAAAAAATAAAATAAAATAAAATAAAGGGACCAAGTCACAAGTAGAACTTTGTATGCCTACATAAATAATATTGTTATATGGCCGGCTAAAACATTAACTTATGTAAATAAACACCATTTTTTGGTTCCTCGCCATAATCCCATCCATTTCTCTTGTCCTCTTTTTGGAGGATACCTGCAGATTCATGCAAGTGAGACCAAGATTTTGTAAAAATATCGACTAAAATGGCGAAAATAGAAGCATTTTCACCATCTCCAGAACCTCTGAAGTTGCAAAATCATAAATCTGTTTCGAATAATAAAGCTATGTTTAGTTGGATTATCGTCGCCATTATTATACTCTTTGTGGGAGGGTGGCTGTGTTTCTGTTTCAGAAGGAAGCTTTGTGCCAAGTTCAGGTCATATAAGAACAAGAAGCAAAAAGGTTAGTCAATGTCCTAAACTTTAATGATAATTATGTTTTCAGAACATTTAGCTAATATTAAGAATCTTACTCTTTTAGAAACATAGAAATGTACTATTACATCTCGAAAATCTAGGCAAATACTAGCGTCGATCGTGTAGTTACATAAATAGCAGTTATGAAGCGATAGTTATCAGAAGTTGCAGTTTTGAAGTAGTAGTCGCCGTATGTTGCAGTCACGAGTAGACAGACATTTTAGTAATAACGAAGTAACTTAGTTCCTTGTGAATTCTAATCTTTTATCTTTTATGTCCTGACAAGTCATAATTTTTTGAGCAAGCAGGAAAATTGGATGTAGAGAAAATGACGATAAGGCGCTTTGGACTGGAAGAACTACAGAAGGCTACAAACAATTTTAGCCAATCTTGCTTGGTTGGTTCTGGAGCATTTGGTAATGTTTATCGTGGTACGTTTGATGGGGAGGGCACCCTAGCAATCAAGACGCCTCATGCTGAATCCTACACTAGCACAGAAGAATTCAGAAATGGTATGTTAATATTGAAGGGATAATTACCTCAACTACCCCCGAGCTTGGAAATGGTGAATTGCATTTTACCTCTTTATGAAACATGAAATGAGCAGAAAACTTTTTGCGAAAAAATAATAGGCACAGTCACCTATGTTCTTTTGAAAAAAATGCATTTTATCTACCTTTGTGCAGAGGCAATGAATTTCATCATGAGAAATATAGGGATGCTTACTGTTTTTTTCATAAGAGGATTTTCTGTCCATTTCGTCTTTCACAAAGGGGTAAAATATGATTTAGCCGTTTGAGAAATGACAATAACACCAGAATTCAACTAGTGGAAAACTTAATGGATTATAACTCCGAAAAATTACTATCATACTCCCTACAAAACCACAGGGGAATATTATAGTAATGTTTAGAATTAGAACTATCATTATGAACTGGGCAGCAGGCATTATTATAATTTTCCAAATCACGGAAAATGTTCATGTAATTAGGCTAAAGCTTAGGGTATTGAGATAATTATCCCAATATAGAATTAAGCCTCAATTAGGCACAAGATTTTTGCTGTTTTTCCACCAGCCATTGAATGGTTAAAGTGCTGAACTGGATTCTTGGTTAATTTCTTGGAAGCAGAGGTGAAATTGCTCTCAAAAGTGCAGCATAACAACCTTGTGAGATTGGTGGGGTTCTGTGAAGAAACTGGTATATGAATTTATTATATGAATAATTTTGATGTGATAATATGGGATATCTATCAATTAGGATGTTTTCAATACTCTCTACAGGGCCAGAGACAGCCAAAATTTTGGTCTATGAATATGTGACTAATGGTTCACTACTTGACTACATTATCGGTAAGTATAAGCATTTTGGATGCTTTACTCAAAATCACAACTGTTCCATTGCATGTATGCGTGCCACGTGTATTGTGTCTACAATTCTGTGTTTTTATAAGAAAATATTTAATATATTTAACATGTATCTATGATAACGAATAAAGGATGAAACATAGTTTTAAAATAGAGAATCTTCACCATTAAATTTAATTACTTTAGTAAGTAGCCCTCTCTAGTGGACGATATCACCTCGTTTTGTTTGATAATCTCTTTGTTAGGGAGAAGTGGAAGATGTTTAACTTGGAGGGAAAGAGTAAGGATAGCCATTGGAGCAGCTAAAGGTATGTTCTCTTTACCATCCTCCACCAATTATTACTAGGGAAAAAGGATACTTTGTCCTAATCATGGGAATTTTCACACATTGCCACTATTTTTTTTTTTTTAATCTAAACTGTACAATTTTTTTCACTTTGTCATCTTTGAACTTATTTAGCAGAATACCTTGTCATGATTCTTCCATGTGCTAGGCAAGTGATTGATTTTAAGAGTGTTTTAATTCATTCATAGATAATATTGGGCATTTTCATAATCTGACGGGGAAAAAAAATGAGGAAATAAGACCTAAAAATATTATGATATTGATTCAATTCATAAATGAGGCAAAGTGTTAAAGACGAAAAACTAAATGAACAAGAATACCTTTAACATTTAATCAAGTGTCTGACATAAGAAATTATTCGCCACCAACGTTCAAAGGTGATAAATTATAAAAATCATGTAATTTAAATGTCTAAGTGCAACAAAAAAGAAAATTTGTTGAATAATGTGTAAAAACACCCATAATTCGTATGAAAAAGCATTTGTTTTCCCTTTAGCATTAACAATTCCTTGTATTCTAGTTACATCATTTACTCATTGCTGATAGCAGGAATAGCTCATCTGCACGAAGGTATTAGCCCAAGCATAATCCATCGCGACATAAAACCTAGTAATATCCTAATTGGAGAGGGATTTGAGGCAAAAGTATCAGATTTTGGACTTGTTAGATGTGGTCCTATTGGGGATCAATCACATGTTAGTAGTCAAGTTAAAGGGACACCCGGGTACCTTGATCCTGCCTATTGTTCAAGTTTCCATTTGACTCCGTTCACTGATGTTTATAGCTTTGGCGTGATACTTCTGCAACTTGTTACTGCGAGACCAGCAGTTGAGTCAACTAGGAGTAATACCAAATCTCATATCATTGATTGGGTAAGTGAGATTATGAAGCCAATTTTGTGCATTTATTATGAAAATTCCTTAATTCATTCAAAGTCAAGAATTTGTTCCCAACATGCAGGACAAGGAAACAATCATTCATTAGTAGAAATTTTGTGATAAATAGGAATCCTTACAGCCTGGAAAATTATAACATCCATTGTCGCTGGGTTGGCTGGTGAAAAACATAACATAACAATTGTTGTGATCTGGAAATACAAGCACCCCCTTGTGGTTAGGGGGAAGGGGGGAAAAAAAAGAAAAAGACACCCAATTTTGGTTTGGGAAAAAGACTAAATAGTACAATACAACAATACCCCTGTTGTTATTTTAATTTTCTTAGTATCTGTAATGTCTTAAAATTTTTGCAAATTAAACATATGGCAGAAGATGTTATTGTAATTTTTTATATGATAAGGGGTTGTTATTTTAATGAAACTAGACCTCAGGGGTGCTGGAAGTAATTATCCCTAGAACTAACTTATGAAAAAGTATATACTAACATATTCATAATGGAGCATAATCCATCACAAAACCATGTTAGCAATGATTTTTATTGAATCTGTGATGACTTTTCATTAGTAACGGAGGTGTTTTCTTCTAGTTAACTACTTTAGCAAGGGGCTTTGTAATTCTTTGCAGGCAAGGCCTAGCATTGAGAATGCTAGCATTGAAGATATATTGGATGTTAATCTTCTAACACAAGAATGCAACATGGAAATGATGCTAAAAATGGGACAAGTTGCTCTAAGATGTGTGGAGAAAGTACCGAAGGAAAGGCCTACAATGACTCAAGTATGGCAAGAACTTGAGGCAGCTCTCAACAAGGTCGACAACTTGTTACCAAAACGGCCTCTTGAAGAGGACTCTCAAAGATTAACAGCTCTCAACAAGGTTGACAACTTGTTACCAAAACAGCCTCTTGAAGAGGAATCTCAAAGATTAATCACAAAAACAAATCATGCAATGAATCATAGGATTCGTCGGTCTTCTACCAACCATGATTATTCTCATAGTATTGTAAGTGAAGATGGCATTGGACTTCAGAGGTTTCATGTAGATATAGACAGTCTTTCTTTCCAAAGTGCAAGTTTGAGATGTTTAGAAACGAGTATTAGTATAGACGAGGATGCTGGCGTCTCGCGATAGTTATTAGGTCATTTGATTAGGGATATTAGGAAAATTTGGTGTGTTTTCATGTTAGGACAAGATATGAACCTATAAGTTTCTAGTTATGAACATCTACACAATATGTGCAACTAGTATATAAGTGTAGAGTTTTTGTTTTATCTTTGTCGTAAATAGTTATTTACAAGTAAGCTACTGTTCTTATAAACTATTCAATTATCGAATAAACTTTTTCCATTTTCTTCTATTTTTTTCAAAAGCCCAACACGGCAATGCCCCCAATTTAGAAAAAATAAGCTTTAATTAATTTCATAAACCAAAAAATTTATTTAATACTTACAAACAAATAAATCAAACATATATATCTTTTTTTTTTCAAAATATAAGGTCAAATTAATTAGTTAATTAAATTAAGCAAAGTTTACAATTCCATTATATCCAAATACATATTTTGTCGCACGTACCTTAGCTCACTCGCATTTACGTATGTGACTTCACTCATTCCATGGTCATGAAAAGAAGCCCACTCGACAAGAACAGTTTACCCAAACCACCACAAAATTAGTCTTCTCAGTGGGAAAACAACGGCTTATTTTGTTTGGTCCTTAACCAGACCAACGAGAAACATTCATTTATAATAAGTGAAGGAAAATAAGTCCTAAAGTTTAGTGGTCCTATTTTCATCTTTAATTTATAAGAATATCCAACATGTTTCTTTGTCGGCTAAGTATTTTAGACATGTCAAATACTGTTTTCTGTTTTTTAGAGACTTTTTCTTACTGAAATATTATTGAGATTTTTCATGAAAAGAAAAAAATAATTTCTCATCTATATCTATACCATTTATAAAGTGTGAGGGTCAGAGGTAGTTGTTTTGGTTCATCATTAAATGAATGGACAAAAATAACCCTATTCTAAAAGGTAATTACAAAATAGTTATAAAAGATAATAACAAACATTTTCCTTTGATTCTTTTTAATGTTTCTTTTGCTAGTCCATTTTTTTTCTTGAATTATAATTTTTCTTTTTTCCGTATTTATATTTCAATCATGTTATTCTACATAACAAATTCAAGTAAAAATATCCAATAATTAAGAAATGTTTATGATTATTAAAAATAAATAATATTTTTAATTATGTAAAAATATGTATGATTATTAAAAATAAATGAGTATTTTTAATTTTAAAAAATAAAATTTAGGCATACCCATAGAGTGTGCCACAATTGCTAGATTAGAATAATTTGTGGAACTGTTAATTAACGCTACAAGAAAACACCTCTTTGCTAACGGAATACTTGTACTAGATGAGATTTTGTTACGAAAGACAACATTTGTGATGAATTTGTAATAGAATATTTATGGGTTTAAAAGAAGAGCAACATAAAGATATATACATATATATATATAT
>JACFYI010003588.1:620661-631348 GCA_014898755.1 Handroanthus guayacan | reverse complement strand
TAGTTTCCTCATAAAGCTAATCAATGACAAAGTATATATTAATGAATTTGCAAGTACGTGACCAAATCCATCACATAATCAAGTGATGAATGGTGAATTTTATTAAATTTGTGATTGATTTTTTTATTAATAAAAGGTTTATTTGCCTGTAGTTATTTATACTTTTATAACTAATAGGGCGAAACATAAAAAATTAGTCACTCTAACTATTTAAGCAAATGACACTGAAGAGAATATGTTCAAGCAACGGTGAACTAAATCGTGTTAGCTTGTATCAATTCTGTGATTTTTTTCTTTTTTCCCCCTTTTGTCATCATATTAATATAATGTTCTACGTAGCATAGAGTATTTGAGCTATATTTATAACATAGTCAAGCTTGAAGTCAATATTGCTTAATTGACGTTACTATTAAATCTAAACTAGAAATTCAAGAAGCTCAATTTTATACTGAAGCTCAATTTTTCAACTCAATCCTAAGAACTTTGAACATAAAACTCAACCATGGGCTCGAGTCGTTAGTTATATCAACCCCATATTAATTTAATGTGACGTTAAATTAGATGATTTAATTATACAAAGCAAAAGAGTCATACATGAATCTTTTGTTAACATCATGATTAAAATTTTAAGCATAAATGAGAAAAATATTTTTCAAAAATTATTTCAATAATAAAATTTATAATTTAGGTGATTTCTTTTCAATTTCAAAGTTGAAAATGCATAAATAAATTTATTTTCAAGTGGAAGTGGCAAAGTCATAATTGATTGTCCATCCTCCGGTGGATGTGACATGCATCAAACATAAAAATAACAATCATTGACAAATCTCATCATTCCTCAAATTAGTATTTATTTATTTATTTATCATTTTAAACGTTGTCGGCACGTACCACTTTTTAATTTTCTTTTGTGGTAAATTGCAATTTACCCTCCTTGTAAAATAGGAAATGAGCAAAAAACTCTCATGTAAAAAAATAATAGGTATTGAGAGTCCTTATGATTTTAAAAATCATATGTTTTACCCCCTTTCATTAGGCAATATATGCTTACTCACGCGTTTTGAAGCTGATTTTGTTATTTTGACCCGATATTCAAGTCTTGCTACAAAGTCAAATTGATATTTATATGTCGTAAATAATACATGTTTTATATTTAAGATGAAAGTTACATATCATGTCAAATCATAGTATTTAAGAATACATGTTATCTATGAGAAGAGGGTGGGTTATATAAACAATGTCAAGCAAATAAAAAATAATCAAGGTTTGTTATTTTTTTTTTTCTTGTAAGATATATTCAATATACATTATTAAAAAATAATATATTAGATTTTAAATCATCAATATGAAAAATTAGCTTGTTTGTTTCGACATACATCGTCAACTACTTTGTTCAGACATTCGGGTACTTTTGAAGTAAAAAATAAAAATATATAACCTTCTAAAGATATAAAAAAAAAAAGGCTTAATGTTTTTGTTTCATTGGTTTATCGAATGAATCCACTAAAACATAGTCTTAATATGTCTACTGTAATTCGCACACACACACAAAAAAAAAAAAGAAAAAGAAAAAAGTGTTTTTTAAGATTGAATGACTAAAGTAGGTATAAGAAATTTTAAAATATGGAATGTTTATCAATTATGTAAGGATCTTTTATTTAGTAATGGACTTTTAGTTTCTAATTACTATATATATCTAAACAAATTTATTTACGTGTTGTAGAAGAATAAGTATTTTTATAAAATACATTGCAAATATAAATAAAATTTCATTAATTAAAAAAAACATGTCAAGTGCATGATGTCATATGTAAAGAAAAAAAATTCCTTATTTACGTGCAATAAGTGAAACTAAAAAATAATAATAAATTTTACTAATTTCTTCTTGAAATTTAAATAATATTTCTTCATCTATTTGACAAAAAATATTGGAGAACTATAATTAATTGCTAAATACTGCAGATACTTTATATTTATTTATTTATTTATTTTTAACAATCACACATTTTATAGGCACATATAAAATATAATGCATTTACAAAGGTCAATAATTTTTATCAAGAGAAACAGTTACAATCACAATAACCAATAATCAATAAATTCAAAGTTCAAGATTCAAGAATTGAGTCAAAATTAACTCAACTGATTTCAAACATTTCTTTCTATATATGTTGGGATAGATACATTATTATATACATAGAATGTTGTCATCTGTATCAGCTAAATTATAATTTTAATTAAGCTATTATCTTATAATTCATTTAGAGAAAAATATTAGTTAGTTCTATTCCTTTTTTTTTTCTTTTTCTGAAACAAAGATTTTTTCTTAAAAGTTGTAGTCCTTGAATTTCAATGTTGTTAAATATTGCAAAAATGTTTAATAAATCAATGAGTGTCATTTAATTAAGATTAATATATAGAAAGTAAAAACAGTATAACAAATAATAAAGGGTAAAGTACACTTTGTCAGCATGTATTATACCGTATGTAACACTTATCCCCTATACTATAAAAATCATCACTTACCCCTTGAAGTTAGTCAATTGTTAATTTTTCCATTAATTATGGTGTTACCATATTACCCTTTCTACTTCTATTTAAGCATACAAGCTCCAAACATTCTCAATAATTTTTTTTTTCCATCCAATCCAAAGTCTAAAATTTTGTTGTTCAATTTTCATCATTCAAATTTTATATTTTATTTTCTTTAAATTCTTAGATATATTGTATAGTTGTATAGTTTCAGACTCTTCAATATGCTATTTATATTAGTCATTTAAGTCATTAATCAAGTAATTTTTAAGGTATAACTACAAGTATTTCTCATACTATATTGCCGTAAATAAATATCCATATAACGTATTTTGTCACATTTTCGGGCCTATTGGAATATATGACCTACAAGTGAGATTATATTGACATTATTTGTCCTCCCTATATTTTTTGCACCTATAGATGTTATTTCCTTTTCATGTATATTTTTACCTTCAATGATTTTCTATAATCATTTTTATTTCATACCAAACCGAATTAATACATTGTCATATAAGACTTGAGTTTCATTACAAGTAATTGATAAATAGGATAAAAGATTTAACTAATTAATTTGTTTGTTATATATAGATATTTGCTTGCAACAATACATTATAGTGATTACAAATGTACCTTAAAATTAATCAAATAATGACTTGAATGAATGACATATGTAAATAGCATAAAGAGTCTGAATTTATAGAATTATTTAATATTTCTAAGAATTTAAAGAAAATAAAATATCAAAATTTGAATGAGGAAAACAGAGGAGTAAAATTTTCTTAATATAGGAGCAAACGTTATCTAAGGTATGGCATAAAGGCAAAGTGTATTTTCCCCAAAAATAAAATGTGGAAGCTGAAATTCTTTTTTTCTTACCTCGAAAGCCTTTATCTAAGTATCTAATTTCCCATTGCCCGGCAGACACGGCCGGCACTTGGATGTTTTCCTGTTCCCTAAAGCACTTGCACGGAGCATGATAGGTCAGCCTCCACGTGGCCAGTCTGCCACGTTGGCAACTGGGGACCCAGATGTGGACGTCCACGTGGAGTCTCCGAAGGTTAGTGGACAGGTCACTCGTCTGTCACCGTCGCATTAACATCTCTGTCTCTCGCCCCACTCAGACCATCGTCTTCATTCATCCTCCTCATTTATTAACCTCGATGCCTCCCTTTCTCCTTTTTTCCCTTTTTCTTTTTTTCTCTTTCTTTTTTTTTTTTCTTTTTAATTTACAAGTTCACAAACTTTTCATGTCCAAATGATGTACCTGGTTCACTGTTTTAATCCTACATTGAATTGGAGGGTGTTTTTTAAATTTTTATTTTTTTATTTTTTTATTTTTGGTAATGACTGAAATATTCGAGTTTTTTTTTTCTTTTTGACAAATAATGGAAGAGTCGAGTTTAAATAATACGTCTTTAATAAATAAATCGAATATGAGTTCATGGTAGTAATTTAATATATTCTTATATAATAAACAATTATTGCACTTGTTATCATTTATTCTACAAAATTATTTTTCTTGCACTGAAACTCTCTTTTACGTTTGAGGATTTTTATTGGATTCATCCTATAATTTTCTGTACTCTTAGGTAGTGGCGGAGCCAGAAAATTTTTTCAATGGTGGCATAAATATAAATATAAATATAAAATAATATATAAATTTGTACATGTCCAAATAAAATACATATTTTATAATTACAATTGCTCATGTTGCGTTGGCATATTTTTAAGTCACTGTACAATTTTTTCCAATTTGTAAAACCACCAACAATAAATATATCATCATTTCCTCAATCTCCTATTTCAATCCTTATAAGATAATAATAGAAGCAATGAATTTTCGAAAAAGAATAAAAATATTTACTTGTAGTTTTCACAAAAAAAAATTCTTCTATCAAAATTTTTCCTTACAAATAGTTTCCATCCTAAAGGATAAAGATTTTAGACTAAACCTTAGGGAAGTACAAATAAGATAAATAAACAAACAAAAACAATATAAAGGCCGAAAGCTTCAATTGATATAAATAGAAACAAATAAAAATAATATAAAACTTATTATTGATACCACACAAAATTATTGAAATAAATTAATATTCTATGATTAATATTATTATACTTGAAAAAAGGAATTAAAGATTCATATAGCACTTGTAGAGGGGGACAAAAAAATCTTGGATGGGTCTCGAATTTTCTTAGAAAATAAAATAAACACAAATCTTTGGACTGGCACTTGAAAATGGGAAGAAAGAAGAGAGAAACAGAAATAAAAATAGGAATATTATATAAATGGCTTAGGATATGAGAATGAAAAGGTACAAGTGGACGTATGAAAAGAGTTTGGACGCTTCAATTTTCAAGACACTTAATACATTTTTCTTTAGTAATAGAGCGTGAGAGCAAAATTTTAATTTAATAGGAACAATATAAAGTCTCATATATACTTAGGAATCATTTTGAAAAATTCACTGGGTGCAGCTCCGCCACTGCTCTTAGGATCAAATCATCTCGAATTTGATCCAGTGGCTTGATAGAATCAAAAGATAATTATATATCAAATCACTCATCCAACTAAGCGAAGGTAAACCACCTCCCAAAATTTGGTTATTGTAGTAATTGATTTTGAGTAGACAGAAGAATCTAGGGATATCTTGATATATTTGTATTTACAATGTTTCCTTTTAAAGGAATAAGTTTTAATATAATACTTTGGTGCAACTAAACTTTTATGTTTGACCTCAAATACACATGGTTGAATTTCAATCTCTAGACTAAACAATTTTTTTTAGTTAAATTTACTAGGTCAATTGGGGTGAGGATTATAAGCATCAAAACTTAATTGGGTTAACTTTTGAGACTTAGTTTTAACTTGGGCAAATTTTAATATAATTCTCAAACGTGATCTGAAAACTTATAATGAACTGAAATATTTGTTTCACTATAATATACATACTAAATAGTTGGTCATGTAGATCTAAGACATTGTTCTCAGAAACCATAGACCTCAAGGGATAAATTAATATTTCTTTCTTTTTCATCATGATGGTAAATAGTATAATACTATGATTGATAGGAATAAAGAACTAACTTTTAAAAAGAACCTGCGAAGCTGGTCACAAGTCCAATTCCTGGATTAATCCTTAGACAAAATATTTGAAATATCATGTCCTACCAAAAAGACTCTTTACAAATTGTCACTTTGTGACTGCAGCATAACAAAACAGCTAGAATACTGCATTATTAAACTCATTACTCTTGACCTCTCTTAATTTATCAATGAGAGAATTTTAAGATTGTACTATTGATAACGTACAATTTCAGTCTACTGATTTAGACATATATTGATTAGCAGTTTAATATGGATATTAGTCTATTTTATTAAACCCTCTTCACGCAAGCTATGTTGAGATCTTAATTGGTTTAATTTAGAAAACTAAGAGAAAAAGTTAGGGTCATTGGGTGGTCAAAAGCAAAGACCCTTCATGCCTAGATTAGTAGATGTCTCGGATACAATTGTTAGATGTTTATAAACTTAAGATCTAAGAGAATACTTACCTTTGGCTGAATTGTATTGGATATATTCATAGTTTTCATCTAGTTTGCACAAGTACACTAATACTTAGGAGGCATCCAAAAATGATTCCACATGTTCATATCTAGCTATCATCATCTCAGATATGAGTTCAAATCGAATGTGTTGAGCCGAGCCCAACTAATATCCAAAGACGTGGATCCTACAGTGTTTAGGCATTCCTTCGTTTCGAGGGCCATTGATATTTTCATCAATGTTTACCCATCATACTAACTGCAGCTGCAATAGACGCATGCACGTGCATATCACTAGTTTTCCAGCATATTAAGCAAATGAAAACAATTTATGCTTCACCATACAATTCATATGCACTGTGTGTGGGGTTCTACTTATTGATCATTCTTTGTTTGCTAGGTACATTGAACAGACAAGAAAATTACCCCTGTACCCTCCGTTGATAATTCATAGAGGGAGAGACAGAGAGAAAACTTGTCCACAATATATTTTTGTTTCCAACAAGTTGTCTTGTTGGGATTTTACCCTTGAAATTTTCCAGTTTCAAGAAAATAGAAGGAGCCCTCTTTCTCAGAGGACAATTCTGTTTTGGTCCCCTACAATAGTGACTTCAAACTACATTTAAGGATTAATCAAGATTTTCAAGTTATTGTTCTTTTCCCGTTTTCCAAAGAAGACAATTCAAATTTGTAAACAAATGACAAAAACCCGCAAAAAGAGAGATAATTACCTCGTCATCCCTAAGGGTCGGCATGGTCATGAAAATAACCCATAAAGTTCCAATAATTACCAGTGAGTGCTTAACTATTAGTCAAACCAACGGATAGTTACAATTAAAAATTCTGCAAATCATATCTTTTCTCAAATTAGCTTTGCTCTTTCGAGAGTTTGTTGAGCTTCTTGTGGGTTAAAACAGTGATCTCATGAAATATTAAAACTAGAACACTTGGACAAGGGGTGGAAAAGTAATTATACATTAATTCAGGGATATAATTGTAATTATATATTAGTTGAAATACAACAATGATGTAATTGTGTAATGGTAATTACTTAAAGCTCGAGAGATATTTTGATAATTTTGTATCCCAATAAAAAAACACAAAAAATACAAGTCCAAATAGCATTTAATGCCATGCCACATTTTTCAAGAACTACCACTGTGGGACCCTTGTGTTCTATACATTTTTTGTTTGTGTGTGTAGTTAAAGGATATATAAGCAAGAGCCTCAGCATTAAAGTTGCAGAAGCTCAAAGAAGATCAACATTTCATTCTTGATTCATTTAAGAGAATTCTCAATCTGTCCATTTCTATATATTGCCTCATAAGTTCTTGTTTTTGTGTCCCATAACAAGAACCTCTCATAATGAGGCCTTGGATGCTGATATCTCTGCTACTTCTATCAATTCTTGTTCATGGAGCTCAAGGTAAGTGGGAAAAAAGTTGTTAAGACAGTTCGAATTGTCTATTTCAATTTTCCAGTTCTTGAAATACAAAATATTATAGTTGTTTTAATTTAATAACGACGTTATCTTTTTATCTTCCTTTGTTATTCAGATTTTTCTACATCTTTCTTAAATTTTGTACTTCATTTGTTGTTTGCAGGAAAGGCAAGAAAACTGGTTATGAACCAAATTTCAAGTACTACCACCATTGCTAAGGTTGGTTACCATTTACAAACCTACATAAGCTGAAAATTAAACGTGAAATAATGTTTTTTAGCTTATGTTTCAATTTCAAACATTACTTTCTTTTCTTTTTCCCTTTTTGTAACATGATTTTTGCGGTTCATTAACAGAATGACAAGAAGGAAGAAACTAAAGCTCATCCCAAACTGGAGGGCTCCTCGGCTAACAAAAAAGCAGCAACGAAAGACAAAAATTTCTCCCTAAATTCATCATCCACAACTGAGCAACGAAAGACCTATCCGGACATATTAGACATAGCTGGAATGGACTATTCTCAAGCAAGACGAAAACCTCCTATACACAACTAAGGTTCATGAGACAGTTTATAAACTCCATATCAGGAATTTCGAAAGAGAAGGCCATAAATTAATAGGAGAAGAAGAAGAAGAAGAAGAAGAGTAATGTCTTCTAAAGTTATACACATATAGGTATGAACTTTTGGTTTAGAAAGATTCTGTACATAGAATATGGTGTTAGATTATTAGGTTATGAACAAAATCTTTGTAAATAAGCACTAGAGAAGTGCTTATTAATGGTCTTTCTGATATACAATAGTTTAATTACTATGGTTTTTAACTTTGGATTAGTGCTTTTAAGTTTGCCAGTGGCCCCATTTTGCACTCTACAGCATGAATAAGCCGGCAACATTTGGTATTGTAATAATTCATAATGTCTCCAGGCCACCTTCAGAGATGGGGTGCAGAGGGAACTAATAATGGCTAAACATTTCATGTCATCTACATTTTTCCCCTTTCCACTGTCTTTAAATTATATATTTTCAATTAAAAGAATATCCTCTTATTTCTTTTTCTTGTATGGCGTTTATTCTCTCAATTAAATTAATTTTCGATTATATTTCTGTAATTGGTTGGGTTTGGTACAATGGACCTCTAAATTTAAGTGTATCATATCCACATCATTATGGATTATAATCTTAGATTAGAACTTGATTATGCATGAATTTATCACCAAGCTGAAATGTTCGGTTGTTCTGGCAACATTCATGACAAGGACTTTGTTCTTAAAGGGATCTTGAGTGGTGAGAGGGGCATAACAACTTATAAACTGTATTAAGGTCCTCGATTCTAGTTGCTTGGGAATAGAGCACTATAAGAAATTTGAGGAATTATCACAGTTGAAAGCTAATGTTTATAGAAAATAGTAGTGGTGGAAAGTCATTTGCTACTACTTTACTACAACAATAATGCGTAGCTTTTGTGAGGGTAACGAAAAATTCATCATAATGTACAGCAGCGGTGGATGTTTTTACCTTAGTGTAGTCACGAGAAATGATGTTTTTATCTTAATTTTTTAAATTATTGGCTACCACATCCATCATAGTTTTTAATTTTGAGTTATTAAGTATTACTTCTCCCATAACTATTAATTTTTTGGGTTAATTATATTTTACTACCCTCTATGATTATGAAATTATCTACCACTACCTTCATGGTTTGAAAATTACAAATTAACCCCCATAAGTTTATAAAATTACCAAATCATCCATTTTATTAAATTTTTTAACCAAAAACTACTGAATTCCCTAATTTTTCTATTACACTAACTACTTATTATATATATGTACATGGCCGCTATGATTTTAGATACTAAAATTAGAGAATATCATTAGTTTTTCTTAAAAAAAGCTAACGAAATGAATGATTTGGTAATTTTATAAACTTATGAGGGTTAATTTGTAATTTTTAAACTATGAGGGTAGTAGTTGGTTATTTCATAATTTCAGAGGGTAGTAAATATAATTAACCCTAATTTTTTTATGCAAATATTCGATATTTTTGTAGTATGAGGTGTTATACCGCGGGGTTTTGTCCTTAACATTTCGAATGGTGAGAGAAGGAGAGTTATCTCAAGATTTCTTTTCCATATGGGACAAACTTAATATTATTACAACTCTTCCTTATGTAGGCAGTTCTTGTTCATGTCTAAACGTGTAATATTCCTTATTAGACTTCATCGTGACCACTTTTGATTAGCCTCACTACAAAAAAATTAAACAATTACCACGACTTAAAATTGATGTTAATAAGAAAAAGTGGTAATGGAAAATTATTTGTTATGGTTTCGCCGCGGTAACGATCCATGGTTTCTGTAAACGTAGCAAAAAATCCACTATGGCATATTGCTATGATAGATGTTTTTTACCTCAGTGCAGCCACACCAAAAGATGTTTCCACCATGATATTTTGGATTATTGGCTACTAATTCCCCACGACTGTTAATTTTTTTTGCTGCAAAAATCAATAATTTTGTAGTGCCTATGCCAGTCTACCTTTGATACTATGAGTGGAATTTTTTTAGGAAGAGGATTGCATTCAATGAAAACATCATCAATACATCATATAAGTATTTCAATATATTCGAAGATCAAATATATTAAGAAGTACAAAAAAATATTCTCCAAACTACTATATAGTAGAATTAAAGATATCATGTAGTAGAAGAAAGCTCACGTACACCCCACTAGCGGGAATTGAACTTATAACAACCTTTTGCTTATGAGATTTTCACCTTGCCAGCAAGATGAAGGTTAATTATGAGTGGGATTTGCATGCTAAAATTCTAAATGAAAGCTTCAGTAGTGTATAATTTGGAGTTGATGCCAGCACCACTCTGAACTCCGAGTGTTCTTTTTGCCATATTTACTCCACGTACTATTATTTCGCATTAGTACTTTCGCCGGTCTCAATTTCCAATACAATATCCCTAGAGATTTGAATTTCCAAACGGTTTTCAAACCTAATTCACCTACTCTTAGGCACAGATTTATTACCAATTTGCATTAGATTTTTTGTGTTTACGCATTGGTTTAGTCAACTCGACTTTAAGATCCTAGTTTCGTGATATTTATGAAGTACTTTGGACAATCTTTATCAACAGGCAATTATCCTTAAAAAAAAAAAA
>JACFYI010003588.1:598404-612664 GCA_014898755.1 Handroanthus guayacan | reverse complement strand
CTTCTTTCTACCTTTTTCTTATTCTTTTCTTTTATGTCTAGCCAGATTTGTTATTACATGCAATATGTCTTACCCGAATCCTGAATAATAAGAAAGGATCTGAGAATGAACTGATCCAATAAATCAGAAAACTGAATCAGATGGGCTCAAAATCTGATAGCTACCCTACACCCACTATATAATCACCAATTCTTATTTGGTGATATTCATAAAACCATGTTTCTTCTTAAAAATTTCCTGTATGAAATAGTATAATATTTTTGTTATCTATGGATTCCTTAGACCGAATTGAGCTGTTCTGGCCACTCCGATCAAACAATGAGGTTGATAGAGATTATGATGATTAAATATTGATATCTCAGCTGATATCAAGAAGATTCTCTCTTAATCATCCGAGAGGAAGCTTTAATTCTGCTGCTTAACTTTGTTGGAGGCGGTAAAATAATCGCAATGCTTCGGTGCACTAAGTCAATTATCTTGCATTGAGATTTTCTGCTCCTTGTTCCATGTTTCATGGGTGCTACTTCATTTGCCACAATCCAATGTAGGATTTGAATGTGATGCTCAATCATTTTACTTGAAGCTGTGCTACTTTTCCTCCAAGCTCTTCATGTATCACTTGCCTCCTAATTTTTCTGGCCTGTTTTCATTCAGTGATTATTGTTTGCAAGATCATTGAAAACATGATTTCTGTAATTTACAGTTTGAAAAGGTGTAACAAAATTATGTCTGAAATCCTTAAAATCACAAGTGAAATACATTGATATTTTCCTATCTCATATGTGCAGTTTACATCATTTTAATCTCAACTGTTGTCATATTGTAAAATGTGCATATTCAGGTACTTGACCAAATTCATCAACAGCCCATGTCACTTTCCTTGTCTATGGTCTCACTTCCAGCTCCAGAATCAGTTGTCGACTCATTTCCAGTGAAGGTTTACAGCAAGACAGAAAGATCAGAATCTGCAGATGATGTCTCACAGTATGTTTTCTTCTTCCCTCTCTAATGTGCATGTTGTGGGAAAATGGGAAAAAGTACAAGTACTGGACGATCTATTTTCGTCCTTTTTCTGACTATATAAAAGGATGAACGAGTAAGGGGGAATGGGATAACTGAACAGTATGTGAGAAGAAACAGGGACTTATTCCTGGAGAAGACAAACTATAGGAAATTCCAATGTACGGTGTTATTTAGAAAAATACATTTGCGTCTCTGGAAGAGGAAAACGAGTTTTGGGGAACAATGTCTTTATTCACTCAAAAGATCCCCCCAAATTTAATGTTCCGTTCTCCCGAAACCCGTCTCTCATACTTGATAGTTCTTTCAATCATAACATCAACTTAAAAAGGTATATATTTGTATCTTCCAATCTAATACTATGAACATGTATCTTTCAATAGTTAGTTCACTGTAATAACAATTTGTAATACTACAAAAGTTTGATATCACACAGCAACTAGGTTCAGCTCTACTTGAAATGGCTAATCTGAACACATTTCCACAAAAATACACTGGATCAGTTATGACCCTGCATTTTATCCAGACACATTTCCAAATGCAATCCAGAAACACGTCTTCTAGAACAGCTACTGTAATACCAAAACATTGATAAGTTTCTCTCATTTTTGCTGTTAGTTAAAGTCCTTTTTTTCTTCTTTTTTGATTATTTTTTTTCCTCTTTTCCCCCTAAGTTAGCTAGGCCATGATCTGCATGTATGAATGATATTAGTCTTAAATAGGAAATGTATTAAGAAATGACATTCTTTAAAAAGTAACACCCCATTTGAAACTCTTAGCATAACGATCATTTTATGCCCCCGTTCCTTTGAGTTTTTCAATCGTTGAAGCTTTTGGAATGGAGAGAGCATGAATCATTTAGTCAACCATGATGTAAAGAGTTGAAGAATGAATCTATCTTTCTAGTTTGCCCGATTTGATATCAGAAGTAGCTCTCAGATTTGTGTGTTAATCATGAACCTATCCTGCAGGTGTTACATTTGCCTGGCCGAGTATGAGGAGGGAGACAAAATACGAATTCTTCCATGCCACCATGAGTTTCACGTGTCATGTGTTGATAAATGGCTTAAAGAGATACATGGGTACGTAATCATTGCTGCATTCACTAGAACTATGACTCTGTGTTATTTTCTACCATATTGTGTGTGTGCATTTCGAGTGTAACGCCTGAATCTTCTCTGGTGCTGCAGTGTGTGCCCACTTTGTCGGGGAGATGTTCGTGAGGGTTCCACGGAGGGCTCTATCTCTAACTAAAGTTTGTTTTCCGCTGGTTAATCTTGTATATAACTGTTCGATGGGAAAGGCCTTGAAGATATGTAACATTGATGGAATATTACTATCATCTATACTCGGGCAGAATCTTGAATCAGTAGGAGAAGAGAAGGAGAAGAGAAAAGAATTATAATACTTGAATACTTGTATCATGACAATCAGAAGGAAAGAAGGTCAAATCCTTATGTTTTTACACATACATAGATTAAGGAAAGATGAATTAATCAAAATATGAGTACTAGAACAACAGAACAACAGCCTTGACTAATGCTTCTTTCGGTTTAGCAATTGCTGCCTTACATTGGAATCCTTAGTTTTATGTCCTTTGTAGTGGCGATGAGATACTAGGTCTGTTCAACTTTTCGCGTGTTTGTAATTAGGCGCTATTGTTGAGAGTGAAGAAGATGGTCTTGGACTTTTGTAGAATGTAACTAACAAGTGATTGTTTCTGTATAGTTGCATTTTGAAATATGAACATCCCTTCAAGATGCTAAGAGTCTTGCCGTTCTACATACAACAATGTGTAATGTTTGAACATTGACATCCTTCTTTTACCTCCCTGAGATTAACCCTTAAGAGGACCCTAATCTACCTGAGACGAGATTTCTTGAAGAATTACTTTCCACATGACAAATGGTGGTGGGGTTAAGATAATTCAGAAGTCTTTGTCATGCCTGTTTAAGTGAAGTTCTCATTCAGAAATTTCTTAACTTGTACGACTTTGATAAACAATTTAGCATACGTCAGGGGCGATAGTCTTGTCTAATCTTTTGTCATTTGATATGGAATTTGGTGCAATTCCGAGAGACGGGTCCAAAGGCGACTGCATGACATTAAGAGATTTTGTCTCTTGTTTGATACAAGAAATTACATGTGAGATTACTAATTTGTGTAGTCCCAATTGTTAGTTTGATACAATGGATAGGTTGATATTGTATCATCAAATTACCTTGATTTCTCATTCTAGTCCCCATGTGATTTTGTCTTTTTCCTTTTTACGCTGAAAAGTATATTTGTAAATTAGAAAGTGGCAACAGCTGATCTCTCCCATCGGATTAACAGTCTTTGGCCCAACCCCGAGATTTGGACATGGGGCAATCCAATTTATAGTGTAGGTTCTGCCCAAATTTCAGGCGGACCCGCATCCCTAATTGCACATAAAAACAGGGGATTGGGTGAGATTGTAGAATTTCATCTCATCCAATCCCCCTAACGCTGCCTATGCATATTAAGGTGATGCCTTTGGCCCCTATTATTGTTGAACTCATATTGTGTATGCACAATTAAGCCCTATGGGTTAACATTAATAATCTCACGTTCAAATTGGGTATTAATAAAGAAACAATAATAATTTTACAATCTTTAACATGAGGTACTTTGCAAATTCTAGTAATTTTTCTAAATCATCAAACTTGTATTATGTATCAAATAAGAGATTGGAGATTATAAAAGAAAGATGAACTCGGTCTAACCTTTAGTATCAAATGAGAGATGAAACTAAAAAATCTCAACTAAGTTGAACATAGGGAAGACACAAGTTATGACAGGAAAATATTTGTAGAGCAAGACAGCAGCGGCCTCAAGGGTACATAACACAATCATTCTTTGTAAATATTTCACCCTTCAACTTCAAATAACTGGCATATAAGAATCATGCCTTGAAGTTGAGCAATAATTTTCTAACCTAACATAAAGCCGATTAAGCTCTCGGCATTTCTACTAAAATCCTTACATTTAGGAAAATATAATTATTTGAAGCATTAATCAATGTTATTACTATAAACAACATATGGACGACCATTGTTTGGATGTGAATTTTCATCAGCAAATGTGTTGTGTTGTGTCTCAGTTGCTTTGCATCGCGATTTTCCCGTCTCTCTCATGTGCTTCTTGAATTCTTTTCTAACTACATCTAACACGATATCGCTATATTGATCACACCATGATCTGAATCATTCAAAGTAACAATAAGAGCTATTACAGAATCAAACATAGATGAGGGTGCCTATATAAATAGCACTACTAACGTAGTCGAATAAGAAAATTCTTTTCCCTACTACCGGATTAAATATGAGACTAAATCAAGAATTTCAAAAATAGCAAGAAATACATGAAAAACTCAATTGTGTAATTAAAGTCTTCCATTATAAATAAAATACGGGTTATAAATTTCCTCCTGAAATAAATTAGATGCACATTATCAAGAGAATATCTCTTGAATTATAAAACATCAAATTTATCAATTTGGAAAATCAAAGAAAATAGGAGTAGTGTTTCTCAAATGCTGTATTTTTCTCTTTGAATCAACTATTTTGAAGAAACATCTCGTCTCTTTATATTTCCCTCACTCTTTTTGCTTCTCGTTTATACTCACTCTTGCACGCTCCCATGTTCCTGAGTGCATGGTATTTACTGAAAAAAAGTGCCCCTCATTTCTTGTCGTGTGCGGTCTCCCTAAGCTAACCTAAGTGAAGGCTATGCATTTTCTCTCTCTTTCCTGTCTTCTTCTTCTTCTTTAAATCTTATATTCATGAGGCTTAGGATCCACTCAATGAAATTGACCCCACAACAATTCTCTCATTCTATCTCATGTGGGAGACTCAATCAAGCCGTGTTGCATGTGCATGCTTTGAGCTTGTTCCTTAGCTTAGATATCTGCACCATTTTCTTTGATGTGTACTTATTTACATCAATTTGTCATCAAATACATCTCAAATTCAATGGCATCTCACACAATATGCTTTGACTCTAGTGAATCGCATTCTGAGTGTCACAACAGAGCTAGGTACTTTTTCTTGCTTGAAGCCAAACTCCAGTAAAGTTTCTTCAAACACAATATCTCCTTACAAGCTCTAGCCATGATGATATACTCTGCTTCTGTTGTGGATAATACTATAAATTTTTCAAGTTTTGATTGCAAATGGATAGTTCCTGTGCAAATCGCATTATATATTTGGATGTGAACTTCCTAGAATCAACATCACTAGCCATGTCTACATTTGCATAACTATTGTACACAATTTTACCATCACCAAATCTTAGACTATAGAAATGTCTCTCAAATATCGAAGTATCCATTTTACCATAGCTCTATGATCTTTTCGGGGATTGAAAGAAAATGACTGATTACACCAATTGTATCAACAATGTCTGCCTAGTACATAGCATATAGACGCATTAGACAGTCAACTATAGAAGCATATTGTACCTTTCTCATCTATTTCTTGTCTTTCCCACATATTACATTTTGACCTTGTTGATTGAGAATAGTATCTGTGGCTACTGTTGTTTTACCAGTCTGTCTGTCTCCAATAATTAATTCTCGCTGACCACGTCCGACTCAAATTAGGAATCAAAAGACTCAAATTCGTACTAATAATTCTTTCAGAATTCCTAAAAAGATCTTCTGATTCCAAATAAAAAGATCTTCTGATTCCATAAATCAATCGACCAAACTTCGACAAAGGATTTACCAACTTGGATAATAAAAAAAAATTGAAGTATTATTCTAAGAGAAAATGAAAAACCCTAAACCTGTATTTTTCACTATTATCTTCTTTTAAAACACACCCTCTTTGTTTATGTGAATCAACCCTTCCATCCCTCTATATTTCCCTCGCTGATTGTTGCTTTCTACTTCCTCGTGCACGATACCATACTCTCTAATATATGGTATTTATTTATAAGCAAATAAAAGTTGTCCATTTCTCGACATGTGCAGCCTCCCCAAGCTACCTACTTGGAGTGCATCTTTTTTACTACATAAGTAAAGGCCATGCAATTTGCATTTTATTTCTCTTTCCATCTTTTTCTTTTTGTAAATTCACAAGGCTTGGGTTTATCAAAAAAAAAAATTCACAAGGTTTGGGGTTCACCACATAGGATAGACCCCGACACCTTGCTCTAAACTTTTTTTGACTCATTGCTAAAAAGAATAAACAGTAAGTAAATATTATTCTTCATTTGCATGAATCTAGACTTGTCAATGAATATATGTATCCAAGTCTATTCATTTTTAATCCTATACATGCTCTACACATACCCATTGAAAATATTGTAAATGATATGGATGGAATCTATACTCATACATTATTCACAGATAGTAAAGTCTATACTATGCATTATCTCACAAAGAAAATGTTAGATTTTTTTATTTTCCTTTTCTTTTTAACTGTTTTTAAATGTGTAAGTTCCATTTGGTTTTACTTTTTATTTTTAAGTTTTCACATTTTTATGTGTTTTATTCTGGTTTTGATTTTTGTACTGAATGAAAATGTTTTTAGACATGATATATAGAGAATTGAATATCATAATACAGAATAAGATTCACAACTAATGAATTATCTTAATTTCGTTGTATATTTACGTCATCTTAGGGTGGGAAAATATTTTATAATTTGTTGTCCATCCAAAAGGACTTTGTTGTTCAGTAAAGTTGTGGCTCTTGGTCTTTCGAAGTCGATATGGATATTTTCTTAGAGTTTAAAAAAAAAAAAAAACGGGTACTTACAACTCAATTAATATGAAAGAAAATTACTGAAAATTTTTTGAAATAATTTTTTATTTGTAAAACTTCTACAATTCTTTTCAAATAAGAAATCAAAAAATTTCATGTACCTTTCTGTTGATAAAAAGCAACACTTAACTTTTAGGCAATGTAATATCTCATAAAAGGGGGACTAATTTAAATTTCATTTCTTATATTACAAAATTTTTAATGTATAGAAATTTTTAAAAATATAATTTTCTTCTGGATTTTTCGTGTATTATGAAGTTTTATTTGTATTAAATTTTATTTATATCTAATTCATTATTTAAAATTCTGAATGAGTTTGTATAAGTGATGTATTGTTCCTTCAAAACTCCAATTATGTTCTGTAAATAATTTTTTAATAAAAAATATAATTTAAAATATAATTTTGTTTTAAGAATTGGAACTTTGACTAATAACATAGAAAATTGAAAACAACATGAATCATGATTTTAGACCTAGCGGGTATCGGGTAGTATAGGATAGACCCAATAATTCCAAATATATGATATATACCCAATGGGTCTTGGATAG
This sequence comes from Handroanthus guayacan, assembly GCA_014898755.1. Lineage (NCBI taxonomy): Eukaryota > Viridiplantae > Streptophyta > Magnoliopsida > Lamiales > Bignoniaceae > Handroanthus > Handroanthus guayacan. The sequence continues at coordinate 605,307 of JACFYI010003588.1, read as the reverse complement.
CATAGGGTCAAGTAAACGTTGAATGCTTAGTACTCGGTATATACTGGGGATGGAAAAACCCTACTCATTAAGAGGCCTAAATGAAATTAAAACTACACTTATCCTAGGATTATCACTAATCTGCAATTTCGTGGTAGAATTAAGCAAATGAACTTAAAAGGAACTACCCACAGCTTCTCACAAGAACCCTTAGATGATCCCTATTGTCCTTCACATATACACTATTTAGCCATTACCATCAAGTTTCATTAACTTTGAAGCAAGTAATTGAACTAACAAAATGAAGAAAAGGGCATTTGAACTTACTTGGGAAAAAACTTTTTCAAGTCTTCCTTGTCAACTGGAAGCCTAGTTGAGATGGCTTCAATATGATCATCTCTGAGAAAAGAAAAAAAATAAATAAAAAATAAAATTGTGTCATGACAAAAACTCGAACATTAGTCATGAAATCTGAAATGAAATGCTTACAACAAATGAACTTCTGGATTTTTGGCAGTTAGTTCTGCTTGGATTCTGAATAGCTCTTTCTTTATCTTCTCTCCTAAAACCTACACAAATTTCACCAAGATTATGCAAAAAGTTGAAGATATGAAACTTGAATGAGATCAAGAATGTAAGTTTCTAAACCTTATCGACAAAGAAATCCGTTGGCGCCCCGTTTGGATGCAATTTCCTCTTGATTTGCTTGGTATCTGGCCCCTCCCCAAGAGGGTTTGCAACAAGCCTGCCAGGATAATCTTCTTCATCGGACTTCTCATTAAGGGACAATGATTCTATTTCATCCTTGAAATAATTTTTCTTCCATTTCTTGAATCCATCAAAAACCCATGCTTTTCTTGCATTCTCTTTTTCCTCACCATTTTCATTACCACATCTCTCTTGTTCTTTCTGAAAAATTGTTCTAAATGGTTTCCTTCTGGCCTTATCACTAAAACTTGGTGAGCTCTCCTCCATGAGAATGGACTTTGAGTCACTTTCCTTCCCATTTAAATTGCCATTCAAGAAAGCGCTTACGTTTTGGTTCTTTGTCCCAAGACTTTTATCAGCTGCAATATTAACGTTGTTCTCCTTCAACTTTACGTTCTTATCGGCTGACACAAAAGCAAAAACAGATTCAGCTGCTCCTTTCATTTTCCTAACTGTCAACGTTTTCTTTGAGGTTAATGGGACGGATTTGTTGGAGAAGCATTTATCATCCTTCAAATCTATTACAGACCATTCTTCGTTTGAGATCTCCTTGTGTGCCCCGACGATCACATCTCTTGCATCGATCTCAGCTCCTTGAATAGCAAGTCTTTGCAACAAAGGCCTCTTCGACGCGTGGTACTCTTCCTCGGATATGCATTTGGCATAGAGTAATTCCTAAAAGATAAACGAAAAGGCACATAATTTATTTAGACATGCTAAAGGAAAATCCAATAGCAACATAAAATATTTTCAAGTTTATGATATACTAACTTAAAACAAAAACGAAAAAAGAACAATTGAGTATCACGAATAATTTCTAAATAAATAATGAGTACTGTTATCGTCCACTCAGATTAATAGTTTAGTTGCAGTATCATTATTTATTATCTGTATTTTCTAAGAAAATATATAGAAAGTTTAAAAGTTCAGATATTCTGCAACAGATATACCAGGCAAAGACTCTATTATCATAATGATACATAATAAGATAAACAGTGTTGGACTATGAATGGCCTTTCTTATCAAATTCTCGAACAATCCACACAAATCGAACAAGAATGTAATAAATCACATCAAAGTAAACAAGAATTTCTCCCCTCTTCCATAATTTTGAATTCAAAATTTAGCCAAAACCCATCAAAAAACAGGGAAATATTTAGGAAATATTCAAAATATTTTGATTGCAAAATGGAATGGAGATGGGACAAGCCTCAAGTTTTATACACAAACTACACTAAATTCACTCACCTGCAAGAAGATCAACTTATCCCTTAAAACATCAGGCGGCTCGTGCTCGACGGGCGAGGCAATGAGTGTCTCAAGAACATGCGTTCTAAAAGCAGAAACCTCATTTTCAGGAACAATACCCTCTTTACAAAGGCCCATCAAATTAACCATCTTGTGAAAGGAATCTTGCTGCCATTTCAGATTATCGGACTGCTGTTTGGACAACCGTTGATCTGCAGCTGCAATTGCCGGAATCCGCCTCTTCTTGAAGGAGAACGGGAGTATGTTCTTGCAGATTGAGGTGATGGAGTCTTGCAGTGAGGTGTAGTATGTGGGTGTGTATGTGTAAACCATTTTTCTGAGAATCCTTTTGTTTTCTTAATTTTTGTGGTGCTTTCGTGGGTTTTTTGGGATTTTTGTCTCTTTTATTTCACAGGGGCTCTGCTGCAGGAAGTTTTGAATTATGGTCTGAACGGATAGCTGGTAGTACTAGCCGTTGAATATTTAATTTTTAAATTTTGGTTTGAGGTGGAACGATGACGTTTCAAGGATTTCCTGTATTGGGCCATCGTCTCATTTTGGGCCTGCAATTATGGAGTTGTTTGAAACATGGGCTCCAGTTATTTAAATTATGGTCATAAATAAAAGTAAAATTCTATGTTATGCCTCTATCCATTTGAAGTAAAATTATATCTTATGTCTCTATCCATTCAAGTCTTTTTTCCTTTTTTTTTTCAAAGAAAAAGTTCAAAAAATAAAAATAAAAATTAGCTGTTGAGAGTGGGATTCGAACCCACGCCCTTTCGGACCAGAACCTTAATCTGGCGCCTTAGACCAACTCGGCCATCTCAACTGTGGCTAACTCATTTTAAATAGTCGTACTAATATTGTAACGTTTTAGTGAGGCACAAGCTCTTCACCTCCTGTAAGATTTTTTCTCAATCCAAGTGAATTCAATAGCACAATAAAGATATAAAATTTCGACTCGTTATATAGCAATACAAACTAAATAAAAAAATTAAGGGCTTAAGCTGCATCACCTATAAAATAGACTTTTTCCATAAAGGTCTCAGGGGAGAATAAGATGATTTCTTTACCAGTAGGTGCATGTAAAACCTTGTTGAAAAACCAAAAAAAAAAAGGATTAGATATGTGATATCTTGCAAGACATTGGTAGAAAATAAGAGTTGTGGGATGTGAATTAGAATATGATGGGGATATGAAATTTTACATAGAAGTATTAAGGTTGAGTAATATTAGAAATATTCATGTTTTTTATCGAAGCACGAATTGAATTTTATGTCTTTAATGATTATATAAATTGTTTCACACTCTTACTGATGTTAATGGTCACTTAATTATTCAAATAACAGCACGATAAGTTATAAATCTAGAATTTGCCAAGTAATATAAGTTTTGAACTAACTTAAATTGGCAAGGAAACATTGTAGTTAAAAAATATATATATATTTTAAATATTAGAATTTTGATACATAAAATTATAGGGATAAAATGAACAATATTGCGATAGATCCATTTATAATTGCTGACAAGATAAATTGTTGAAAAGAATTTCAATTAAACAAACATATGGCCACCTTTTTGGCTTTAGCCAAACTTATGTGGTCCATTTGTCCTTTAATTTCAGAATGTGTTTGTACCCTCGACGCCCAAATGTATCAAACTTGACTAACATATATTTATATATACATAAATGTATTTGTGCGTTGTGTGTGCAGAGTTAGCTGAAAATGTATGTGTGGCCAGTCAAGCTTAAGACCTAATGTGGCATTGAATAATTGTACAAATCCAACAATAGTTTACTTAGACTTTGTCCTAAAAATTAAGTTATAAAAGGTCCCTAATCAAAAGAAGAAAAAGGGGGGCACCGAAGGAGAAAGAGTTCCAAGATGTTGAAAATTATTGAGTGCTCGTAAGGTTGTAGGTCATAAGTATTTTTTTGATGGCTAAGTTAGTTAAAGAATATTCTGAGTTCATAACCTTCTAGTATCTCGATAGTAAGTATTCATAGAAGTTTTGCTAATCAACATGCGGATGACCAGTTACGTAGTGTTACTCTGAAGTGTTTTGATAAATTTATAGATGATTGACACGATTCATCATAAGATCATACATCACAGTTGTAAGATTGTATGTCCACTCCTCTAATAATAATAATGCCATGTTGAACGATTCCAAATTGTTAGGTCGAATTGAATTTGCCTGAATGGAGAAATGTTTTAGGACTTGGGCTTTGAATCTCCGTCGGTACTTTATTTCATTTAGGCTTCATGGGTTAAATGATAATCATGCGCATATCAAGATTAGCAATCGGTATTTGATTGAACCCTTGTGAAGGAGCCATCGTGTCATATGCAGGTTAGGCACTTCTCCCAAGCTTGATTTTCTTGTAAATCCCTAATGATATGAAGTGAAAAAAAAAAAATTATTTAATAAAAATATGTTGTGCTACAGAATAAACGTGTTTTTATTATCTTTGCTGGAGTTATATAAATGCTTTATCTAATTTCTTCTATTTTTCTTCTAATTTTAAGCTTTTCTAGAATAGGTGTTTTATAGTTCATTTACTTCTCTTCTAAACTGTCACTTCACTAAACCAAAGTTGCAGCTTTTCCCCAATAGACATGTTCATTGTGATCTCCATATATATTCAGGCTATTGATGCATGGTTTCCAATCGTTGTACTTCGTCAAATTATTTAGTCACGTTTGCAACTTTGCTATCAATTTCACTTTTTCACACAAGAGGTTACGTCTTTTCTTAGCTGAACTTTGGTCATTTCTATTTGGGCAAAGCTATGCCATGTCACCACTATTCTTATTGGGTTTCGCGGGTTTAGATCCAAACTAGCTCAGACCAACTCAGTAGGTCCTCCAAAACTGAGGCCTTTTTATCCCATATGCATCACCTAAAATTTTGATCTGAATGAATAATCTATTTAGCTTAAATTGGAGGACTCAAAATATGCTAATTCTTTGAGCAATCAACATTACCATTATAACAATAAAAATGACCAATCAACATCAGGAGGTCTAGATGGCACAAGAATTATTTGAGAATTGCTTTCATGGTGGGAACCTTTACAGATAAAAAGAGCACTTCAGAGCAACTAATGCCACTTGTTTGGCTGAGGCAATCGACAAGGAAATTCACATCTTGTCCCACGTTCAAATAGTTCCAATAATGATAGAGAATTCTTGTATGCTGTAGCATATGGATGTTACAAATTGTCTTTTCGGATATATTGTCCAAATTCCAAAATTATGTAAGATCATTACCTATAAATTTTATTGATGTGAGAATCTAACACGTCCATGGCACATTTAGGACTACACATTTAAAGCGTCAAATAACATAGGTGGCCCAACAATAGTAAATATCCCAATTTCAAGGTTTGACTTTAATATCATATTAATAATAAATATTAAACCTAATTCACTCTAAAAACTAGTTTTAGAAGTGAGTATTCAATACTATATAAAGAGATCATTATCATACATTTTACATCCAAATGTCTGATAGCCACAAAAACCTTTTTTTTTTTTACATCCAAATCTCATAAATTTGTCATTCTTACGTCATTTTTCATTTAAGAAAAATCCGAACATGTCTAATTTTTGTCGAATTAGTTAATTTATTCATAATATAAAATTTTATTTTATGCTTACTTATATGATTAGAGGCTATGAGATGATCCACATGATCACATAACCATTGAACTAAACTTCAAGAAACCTAATCATTAATTGTCCTGTAAGGTTGAAATGCAAGACATTCCTGTCATGTTCATTTGGTCCATTGCATCATGTAAGATTTGACGTTTTCGGAATCTCATCATGAAATCGTGGCATGATTTAAGTCGCAAAAATGTAGCTCTGCAAAGGTGGATTAGTAATTGTAAAATTTTTAACCGATTAAAAATATACGATGAATAAAATTTAATTATAAATATTCTTAATTCAAAATAAGTGAATCCTATAAATGAATCATTACAACATATAATATTAATAAAGAAAAATCTTAAATAAAATGCAGATATGTGAAACTATAATTAGTAATGGTCGAATTTCTTATCAGATTTTTATCAAATTTAAACTTCCTATACATTATAGGATCTCAAGCAAGAGTTAATTATGAAATCAATTATCAGATCCAAATTCTAATTATTTTATTCTGATGCAAGTCCCACAACAATGTTATTATAAACAATGATCATGAATTAAGCAAGTGATGCATTACGATTTTGATCAATCCAAAATAAGAAAGAAGTCATGCAACATTGCAACTTCATCTTCTAATGTACTTTTTTTTTTTTTTTTTTTTTTGAAATACATTTAATTTCAAGAAGGAATTTCCATTCTGCAACAAGGGCAATGAGCATTTGCCTGCAACCATGGCACCAAACAATTAGTATGGAACTTATGGCCACACTGCAACTGCATTAGGGTTTTGCCCTTAAATTGCTCCAAACAAACAGCGCATTCCTCCTGTTCCGATGATTTCCAGCTCAATTTCAACCGATTCAGCTTTTTCAATCCGCTTTTCTTCAATTTAGGCACTAAAATCTGTATATGATCTGATTGCATCGTTGACCTCCCTTCTGAAGATCTCGACTCATCTGGAGTTCTGAATTGAATTCTATTTAAATATAAGTTAAAAAAAAAAAATAATACAACAACAGCGATATACTATGTGCTATGAGAGTTTGAGGGGAAAGGAAAAAAAAAAAAAATTTGTTCATAGATGAAAATAAAAATTAATATCATTTCTGGATATCTATTACAAGATGTTTTAAGAGTTAGAATGAGAGCAACTAAAGGGAAGAGTGCAGATTTAGTTCCAAAAATAGTCTTTTTAGATTTTCAGTATTAAAATTAGACCCATATGTTAAGGGGCATTAAGAATTTCATCCCACTGTTAAAAAAAATGAAGAAAATTTAAAGTAAACTTTCACATTTTGACGGAAAA
>JACFYI010003588.1:587264-598229 GCA_014898755.1 Handroanthus guayacan | reverse complement strand
CGGAGGCAAGGGTACAAACACTGTGATCACATTAATTATAAAAAATAAATAAAATAAAAATAAAGTGCAACGTTATTTTTGCCCATCAATAAATAAAGAAAAAAGAAGGCATTTTCTTGATTTATGTCAACAAAGTGGTCACCTAAATATATAATTTGGGCGGCTGAGGACTAAGACTCACGATGGCTTAATTAATATATGAGTGGATTTTCTTAATTATGATATTAATTTATCTCGGACATCTAGTGTAGTATAATATAATAAGAAGACCAAATTAATGTCTGAAGAAATATAAATATAGTAGAAACAAGTGGGCAAATTACTGTTTAATGATTAATCCTATTCCTATCAATGAAAGGTGGGAAAAAATTGAAGCGCACTATGTGCCACCTTGATTTGAAGTGAAAATTTTTAGATTTGACAGTAACCGGATCCAAATTAAATCCTCTTACCAAATTTAGTTTGAATCCTGGTTTATATCACTACAACAGTAAGTGGCTTTTGTCACACGATCTATTGCGACATATTTGATGATGTGTCACTATTAACTTACAGAGAAATATAAGATATTAATACCCAACAAAAATTTGATGGTGAAATTAAAATTTTGTATATAGTTATTTCCTGAATGCATTTAAGTGTTGGAACAATTATTTCCATGGCTTTTTAGTGATACAATTAGATATTTTCACATATTAAACGTCACCTAGAGAGAGAGAGAGAGAACCTCTTGGTTTCTGATGTCTTCCATTGTGCCTGCAGCCTCTCATCCAGCCTCTTCTTGGCTTCTCTTGCTGTTGCTCCAAGCCTGCTCTCATCATACAACCCCTGCTGGCTCATAATTGGATTCCTAGGCTGTCCAAAAACACATTTTTTCATCAAACCTCTTATAAACTCAAAACTTACTAATATATTATATACAAGTGATTCGATAATGGGATTGACTCAAGAATTTTCTCCAAAAATGGCCGTAATATTTATAAAATTGCCTCTCTAACTTATGAACACGAACCCACCGAAAAGCAATGATTATAAGAAAATGGACACAAAACTAGAAATTTTTTGGGACAATTTCATCATCTGTAAGATTCCGTGTTACTACCATTCAATCGGTTAACAACTCAGGAATTTTCTCCAAAAATTGCCATAATTTTTATAAAATTAATTGGGTCTCCGACTTGCGAATGCGAATTCACCAGATACACAAAGCAAGAGCAATGATTATAAAAAAAGTGGAGAGAAAACTAAAAATTAGTTATAAAAAACCATAATTAGGCATTTCAAAAGCAGGAAGATTAGACTACTTATTTTATCGTCTACAAAAGTCGATCATACTGCAATTTGCTCTTATGCCGGAATTTACTATTATATCCCCAAAACGTATTATGAAATACATAAAAAGGATACATACCATGGAAGAATTTAATTGAAATTCATGATTGCCAGCATACAGGCAGAAAGAAGAGCGCCTAGTGAAGCTTCCAGAAGTGGATGGAGATAGCTCAGTGGGGTTACTTTTGTGAAATCTTCTTCTTCTTGCAGCTTCAACTCCAGGCAGCATGCCAGCCATTTTTATCACAGATTTTGATAAAGATAATTATAAAAATGAAAAATAAATTACTGTTCTAGTACTTGGTATTTTCCAGGAAAATTCCTGGCGGAGAAATTGATGAGGAGGGAGAAAGGCTTTGAAAAATATATAATTATGATAATTGCCGTATTTTTCTTCTACTACTTGGTCTTTGGTTTTTTTCTAGAAGTTTTGAAGATTATGAAAGAAAGAATACTTTTGTGGAAGTGAGATTGATTGAATATCTTTGAAAGCAAATGGAAAAATGATGCAGCATGGGTTGGTAATTATAATTGTGGGAGAAAATCCTGGCCCTACCATTAATGATTTGATTGTAGCTTTTTTGTCGTGAAAAAGAAAATAATATATTTTATAGCGTTGTTGGTGAATTATTTGATTTTTTTTTTTTATTTTAAAGGAGAAGTACTGTGAGTTGAAATTTTAATAGTGATGATATAAACGAAATTTTATGCACAAATCAAAAAGGAGGGTTTTGAGACGATTTAGAGGGTGTTTGGGTGAGCTTATAAGCTCTTAAAAACATTTTATAAGATGTTTAAGAGCTTATAAGATGTCATGAAGAGTTTGGTAAATTTTTTTTAAAAAAAAATCTTATTAACTCCAAAAATAAGATGCTAGGAGCTTATAAGCTCTTTTTAAAAAAGTAAAGAGCTACCAACTTATTTTTAAAATCTTAGCATTTTCCTTCATTTTTTAATTATTTTAATTACAACATTGCCATTACTAACATCTTATAAGCTAAAAAACATTATTTTATCCAAATACTTTAACAAAAAGTTGTTGATAATTTCTCAATCCTTAAATGTATTTTTTGAAAACAAAACATTTCTCTTTAATATTGGGGAATAATACGTCAATATTGCAATTAAAGCTTTCATAGCTAACTATATGCACGGCATCATCAATTGCATCGTCTATGGCATAGATAGTTATATGCCTTTTTCCAGATCCTCAACTGAGGGATTTATACTGGCATCAGTGTTGTCTCACGTTGCATGAAGAAGAGAATTTTGTAATAATTTATAAGATGTTTTCCCTTTTTTTCATTATTTAATATGTACTTTCAAAAGAAAACCCCCCACGATAAATATATTGATGAGATAGTGCCTCAACACGGCTCATTTATGAATTTTTTTTTAAATAAAAAGAACTATGGATATTATCTGATTAGTTAATATTCAAATTATTAGTTGGTATTCGAAATATCCGATTCAAGTGGACAAACGGACAGTTGAATCAAATAATGCTGTTTTTCTCTTTTTTTTTTTCAAGGAGCTATATGATGTTTTATCATGTTCCATCAACACAGTAAAAGGCTTAATCTTTCTTATTCGGCCATGAATTTGGACATCTTTAAACAATATTGAAGAAATCAATGTGAAATATTCGCCCAAAATTAACTAGTTTTCAAGTATTGTTACGACAGGCACTACTGTCGCATGTCACATGTTTAGCTCACAGGCCAGGCTGCAAAGAATGTTCTGTAATGGAGTATTATATGTGGGGGAATCAGATTTGAGAATTAATTAATTGATACGAATCAGAACAGACGACCGACACCATATAAAAGTAATATTTTCTTTCTTTATTAAAAAAGTTGATAGTTTTTAAGGGAAAATGATAGAAAGAGAACGGAAATTTCAAGGCAGCTCTCTGATGTAACATATGGACCAGATGGTCAGGAGACATTAAACACGACAGAAATATCAATATTTATCACTTTCATTGCGGAGTGCAAGCAAGGTGAGCCATAGGATTAACCAAACCGTCATCACGATTTGGCCAATCACAAACAGACACGTATTTATTTGCTCAAAAAGTTGGGACAAATATGAAAAACTTAACAATTAAGCAACTATCTGAATAAAAGAAAAATCTTGAGTTAATGCATTATAGTAAACTTGGAGGAATATTAGGACAAATACTTTGGCCTTTGATGGGGTTATGACGATGGAAAAGATTATTTTATAACTTGTTATAGTTCTTTTGATATTTTTCATTAGGAACATGTCAGTTCATTATAAAGACCCATCTCATATTATTAATTTCTTCTATTATTAATACTCATTCATCCATGTCAAGTTGTCAATAGATAATCAAAAAATTCGAATATTGTTCACATTTGTATCCCTCATCTATAGATGTCTTCAATTTACGAGCAATAAAAAGCTAACACAAGGTCAGCAACAAATGATTAAATGATGATAATGGAATTAAATTACTACTTATTATATATAGCTATTTAGTAATAATTAATTATTCATACATATATATATACACACACTACTAAATTTATTTTAACTGAACGTTGTTATTTTATATCCCCTCAACCCAAAAAAAAAAAAAGAAAAAAGTTATTATTTTATATTTGTCAATAATTGATAGTAACTTAGTAAGCTAATTCGGGCAAAAAAAAAAAAAAACCCTTCAAACTTTATGAGACCGTTGCTATTAAAAATACTTCAAACTTTCTTTGCCGGCTCTATTTTAATTTTATTTGGATGCTTGGAGTTGCTGTCTTGTGGATATTCCATAGCAGGCCGCGCCACATCCAACATATAGACTGTAGTGAGCTCAACTTGTACAAATAAAAACTTGGGCCACCGTATATTAGTGTCTGAGGGCATCTGGAATTGTCTGTTTCGGTATTAACTCTTGTAAAAGGTCGCAGACTTATTAGGATGGAATTTAGGTTAAGTTTTAAGCCTTTTAATTATAACTGATAAAATAATCAGTGGAGATTGGATCACTAATTATGTATTGTAAATTTATTTTATTTTTCTTTGTTTTTCCTCATTTTTTGCAATAATTGAAATCAAATTAGGCTTCTATATGAAAATTAATCTCATAAATAGTTATTGGTGCTTGCTAGCTCTGGAAATGGATGATGAGCCGCATATATTAAAAATTTTTGAATTCGTGTCTTTTGTATTCAATTCGAGTTGATCAAACTTGTCGAACCTGCGATGAGACAATCAAGTTAATTGGATCAATTATATTTAAAGAATTTCGATTAGATTATGCACCCATCTAAAAGATATGCAATTATAAAATAATCTATACTTTTTGCATTACATAAATACGCAACTTTCAGTAATTTTATCTTCCTTTCTTTGAATATTATGAATAAACCTCAAAAACACTAACTCACTCTGTAATTTCATATTCTATGCTTAAATTGTATCTATCGTTATTTCAAGTATATCTCGATCCAAGTTTAATTATTAGTGATTATTTCATAAAAACAACCTATTTTAAATTACTTTAAATCTATGAACATAATGTTAGTCCTAATCTCCAATGGAAATGAGCAAAAACTCCATTTACAATTAATCCTAGCTCCCACAAGTGGATTAATAGATCCCCTATTAGAAACAATAACAGGATACATAAGTTATCACAAGAAATTTTAAGATGCATAAACATATCATATACCAATGGATTATTCTGTTTCCACTTCTTGGAAAAAGAAGAATTAAAAAACCACTTCTTGGATTATTCGAGGAAAATGATTCGTGCTAAATACAAAATACACATAGGCTAGAGAATATAATCACATGAGGGCATCTCATGATTTATGTCACATATTGTTTCTTTATACCAAATAAAATAAAATTAAATCATCGCCCTTTAAATGAAGTCATACCACCTCCCTCTTTTCATAATAAATGTATAGTTGGTTCAAATTCCTTTATAGTGTGTGGGTTATTATTTACCATATAATAATATTTATCTATTGCATCATAATTTATTGAATATAATTATTTCCATCCAAAAAATAAAAAATAAAAATACAACATAATTTAGTTTTTTTATGTCATTTCATCTTTTCATTTCATGTTCCATTTTCTTCCTAAACTCGAGAAAATTAAAAGCCAAGAATAACCCATTTACACGTCGGGTCAAAAACTCGGCCCATTAATATGCACTAACTATTATTATTTCCAAAAGAACATAATAACATGTCCTTAAAAATATAAATCTTTTCACCTCTGGATTTCACACTCCCAATGGATCTGGACAATTTATGATCCAATCTTTTCTTGGCTTCTCTTGCTACTGCGTCAAGCTCTTCATCATCATCACACTCCTGCCTTAACGGATTCTTCTCCTGGTTTTCAACAAATAATTTCAAAATCAATCATAAAACAAGATTTAAGACAAAAAAGATCAAAACTAAGAAAACCCAGTTATAATTTTGATCTGGGACTGGGATTATCTTAGTACCATGGAAGAGGTGTAATAATTGGCCGCATATAAGGAGAAAGAAGAGCGGGTGGCGGCGGCGCCGCCGTTGGTGAGGCCGGTTTGGTGAAATCTTCTTCTTCTTGCGGCTTCAACTCCAGGGAGCATTCCAGCCATTAATAAGACTCACTAATTGAATTGGAATTTTTATTTGTTGGATAGAAGAAAACAAAATGAAATTAGGGTTCGTGTTTTTGGCTGTGAGAAAAAGTTTCAACTTTCTTTGTAATATTGGCTAAAATGAAGAGGGGGCCGGTATCACTTAAGTTTCCTTCTTGTTTCCGTGGGGAGGGAGGTGGGGGCCCGGGGGGAGATCTATGTAGCAGAAATTTCTTGGAAAGGGGTTGGTCTAAAGTTAGGTAATGCTTGGTCTTCTCTTTCTTTTAATTAATGAATTTTAGTTTGAAAAATATTAGTTTTGATATTTTTTTTAAAAATATCAATTATATATTAATATCATTACATAAATACATTTGAAGAATAAATAAATGAACCAAACACCAAATAAATTTTCTAAGTTATTTGGAAGACAAAGACTACCAGTCGTAGGTAAATACCCACACAAAACTGATAGAACTCGAACATGTACCTCTCATATAAAAAGGGAGAGACGGTACTACTTTATCTAAAAGATAGTCAAGTTTTGAAATATATATTAAATACTTGAATCATGTAGAATTACTGAACTGATTAACCCCATATATTTATATTTCAATTATTTATGTTAATATATGTTTTTTATTAATATATTATTATCAAAACAACATATAATAATATAAAATTAAGTTTGCTAATCTTATGAAAAAAATATAAAAAAATATCTGTAATAAACTTTTTTCTTTCTTGTAAAATAAAAAGTTATAAACAAGTTTATTTTTAAAATATTTTTATTTCAACTACTAAAATTGATTTTCTCAATGAACACATTTTATAATCATGCATCATAAGATGTTCCTGAAGTTGTATCACTAGAATCCTATGAAATGGACCAATTTAGGCAAGACAGGCAAGAACGTATAATTAATTAAATAAAACTAGCGTCGCCTGTGTTTTCACGAAAAACGGCCAGCTCGATCATTCTTGTTTAGATTTTTATTTGTCCTCGTGACAGAAAAATAATGTTTTAAGTTGTGATTATAGAAAATTAGTGATATATATATATATATGGTGATAATTGTTTTTGAAATTTGCTAACAAAATTTTTATTGTCATTAGATAATGATTGTGCATATGTCATTAGTTGTCAATTGGAGCAACATAAACACATTTTTGTAACTATTAAGTTTGTTAAAATTATTTTTTGTGATAAAATATAACTTTTGTTCATTATTTATATACAGTGGCGAAACCAAAGTGGGGGCAGCTGCCGCCACTAAATTTCTCAAAATAACCTATAAGTATATAATATATTCATGTCGTTCCAACTAAAGTAAAATTTTGCCCCCACATTCTATCCTAATGAAAAAAGTATCAAGTGACTTGAAAATTGAGATGTCCAAATCCTTTTAAATGCCCCCTTTACCTTTTCATTCTCAAATCCCCAACTATTTATATAATACTCATACTTTTATTTCTCTTTCTCTATTCTTTCCTCCCATTCTCAAGTGTCAATCCAGTAATTAGTGTTTCTTTCATTTTCTAAGAAAATTCAAAACTTATCCCAGATTTTTTTATTTCTCTGCAAGGACTAGAATACATAAGTTTTCAATTCCTTTCTTTTAAGTGTAATACTAATCATAGAGTCTCGATTTACTTCAATAACTCTGTGTTGTATCAATAATAAGTTTTATATTATCTTTATTTGTTTTTATTTATATCAATTGAAGCTTTTGGCTTTTGTATCATTTTTTTTTGTTTATTTATTTTATTTTTACTTCCTAAAGGTTTAGTGTACGTAGAATCTTTATTCTTTAGTGGAAACTTTTTGTAAGAAAAATTTTGTGAAAACTATAATAAAATATATTTTTTTATTTTTTTGTGAAATTTTATTGTTTCTATTATCTTAGAGGACTGCAATTGGAAATCGAGAGTCGATGGCAATTTTATGCATTGGAAAAAATTGTAGAACGATTTAAAGATATGCCAACACAATATAAACAATTGTAATTATAAAATATATATTTCATTTGAACGTGTACAAGTTTATATATTACTTTATATTTATTTTTATATTTTTATATTATATTTATGCCCCCACTAACAAAATTTCCTGGCTCCACCACTGTTTATACAGATTTAGTGACAATATTTAGATTATCAACTATTTTTTTGTCACTCATGTTATGTTTTTTATACATATATATATATATATATTTGTAATTTTTTTTTGGAAACATTTTGGGAAAATGAGTTTTGGAAATTAAATAGAGATTATTTTATAATAGATAATATGCTCAATCATGTTTCATGGGGAAACATTTTCTACTTTGACAATCAAATCAACGTCCTTTCTGTGTGAGTAGTAAGATGATGTACTATAATAACTAGCTTTAATTGCACACTTGATGTGTATGCATAAAATGATTAAAAGATAATTTATATATATTAAGATATGAAAACATTATTTCTATTTATACTTAATAAGCAAAATATTATTATTATTATTATTATTATTATTTAATTAAATTACATACATAATATAATTTAAAGTTAGTGGGATTGTGAGTGGTTATTATTAGAGTAAGTTAATATAAAAGGATATTTTAGGTAAAAAACTTGAGGCTATACTAACTAGGGCCTCATACTTTATTAAAAGGTATAGATGATGATGATGATAATAATAATAATAATAATAATGTGCATATGATTTTATTAATGTGATGAAGATGTAATTTAAAATAACCTTTTTGTGTATGTAAAATTATTCGCGAGATTTTTTTTTTCTTTTCTTAGTGTGCATATGATTTTTCTTTTCTTTTCTTTTCTTTGCCTGAGACTCAATAAAAAATTGTCTAGTATTTCTCTTCTTTTCTCTTTTCCTTTTTTTTTTTTTTTTATCTTTTTCGTTTTTTATTCTATGAGGATGAGAATTGAACCTATCAAACCTTTTTACATCTTCCCCTTGGGCGAGGATGTTGATTTTGGGAAGAATGATTGAGACTTATTCAACCTAATTACCTCTCTTGGACAATAAGTCTCCCATTCAGTTTTTTACACATACCATCATCGTATCAGTATATTTTTAAATTGACTACATTCAAAATTTAAGATCATAATGACTAATAAAAAATATTAAAACCTACAATTTCGTAGAAAAAAGAAAGAGAAGAGAGGAAGCACGGGGAGGAAGAAGAAGAAGAAGAACAAACACTCCTATTCAGTAATTAATACTAGTAATCATGCACACTCAATGTGTGTGTACTTAATAAATAAATATTAAAATATGTGGGTGGTTTGTGGACAATTTTGTAGTGGTGGATCATGTAATGATAAAGTGGTAGTTATATTATTTATTAAAATAAAATAAATGAAAAATAAAAAAAATGATATTGTAGGAAAAATACGTGAAATCATACCAAATAGACCCTCACACTTTATTAAAAGATATAGGCAAAGACGGACTTGAACCAATAAGGCTATTGAGTTTGTTCGTAATAGCCAAGTTGGCTCATGGGCTTAAGAAACTTGGGTTATGGCCCAGCCGACCATCCGAGCAATATTAATGTTGTTATTCACAATATTGGGCCATGACACAACTCGCCGGATCGATCTTACTTCACTCCAGTTCGGCCCACTGGCAGAGCCCCCACAATATTATTCAGGATGCACTATAGTATCAAAAAATAAAGAAAATTGATAACATTTGATGAGTATCATGCAGCCAATAAAAATTTTGAAGAAATTCTTGGCTGTAACCCATCTTCAAAATGATTAAATCTATAAAGAAACCATAATAAAAAAAGCAGTTTGGGTGGGGGGCATAAAACTAAAATATAACAACGTATTTTATCGTATTCTAAAAGATTTAGTTACAAATAAAAAAGATACTAATTATGTCTTCTTGTAGCCACTGTCCTTAAGATGCAATGACACCGCCTCTACTTTTTCATAATAAAAGTTCAAGGTTCAAATTCCATCGACAACGTGTGAGTGTTTGTCTACCGTATGGTAGTCTCTATCTACCAAATGATAGTTTACATTATTTGAATTGTATTTTATTCAAATATTTGATTTGTAAAATGTATTCTTCCAATGCATCGAACGTAATCGCTTTTCTAAAAAAAAAAATCATATTCTGAAAAATTTAGTTTCAACAGAGGTTGGTGGAGCCAAAATCAATTTAATCAATTTTGTCATCGATTAGACATGAATTACATTTATTATGTATTTATTATAGCAAGTGAAATAACAGTAGTCACCATTAATTTAGTGCGGTTGGCTTATTTTTACAAAATTTTTCTACGCGCTATTCACGTGTTTTAATTAATACTACTTATTGTTCCAACATTTATCCTTTTCCTCTTTACTCCAACGTCCTTTTCTTTATTTCTTTTCCCCTTCCATTATTTTACATTTATACAAAAAATCATTACACACAAAAAAATCATTATAATCATAACTTATCATGAACTAATATGAAATGTATTACACTATTGAAAATTCTTATCCCTAAATAAAGACTTAAATCAATATTTTTATCTCCAAAGTGGGAGGTTTTGCAGTCCATAAGGGCCAATTAATAGGCCCTACCAAAAATAGATGGGGGCAACCTGATCTGAATAGGTAGGGCTCGTTTGATACACAAATTATTGATAGAACTCTGTATATTCAGTAATCCTAAGATACTCTGGATGCCACGGCCTCATAATTTGCCGAAGTGCAATCTTAAAAAGACTCTACAATCCTAGCTTAAATATATATTTCCTTTCGAACTCATAAGAAATGTACGTCTTCAATACATTTACATATGTCTTTTTATCAACTTTCATCAATTGACTCGAGTGTTAAAAGATTTTCGTTGAAATCAGAGGAGCGCCCTAACTTACGTGTTTTCAAATAATCAAACACTAGGAAGAAAACCTTTGGTCCTAACGATTTCAGATTCGTCGCAATTATATTGCTAGATTAGCCCTCCAATTTGCCAGTCTAATCATTTTCATTTATTTCAAAAACACGCACACTCCCGCAGA
>JACFYI010003588.1:553985-578269 GCA_014898755.1 Handroanthus guayacan | reverse complement strand
TTTCTTTCTTTCTTTTTTGTTTTTTTTTTTTTTGGAGGGTAACGGAAATTTTTGCCGTTACCATTGGAGAAAAAAGTGGTTATGGCTTCAGGTTGTACATGTAAGTTTCACCTTCTTCAATTTCTTGAAATTAAAGAAACCTATATTCTGTGTTCTTTTTATGCTCAATTAACCGAAATGCTAGCACAGTGGCTGGTCCGTATTGCAATTGTGATTATGTTTTACTTATTTTCTTTTCTATTCTTTTTACCGTTCTTTCCTTTTTTCTTTTTTTTCCCTTTGTTTTATTCATGGCACAGATGGAATCTACAGAAATAAATTGAAGTGACTGCAAATGAACGTACCATAATGGACTGGATTCCCTTATGCCTAATTACGAGCTGTCTGTGTTGAAGAAAAAGTATTTTTTTATTTAGAAAAATTTGAAAAGTTAAAAGAGTAATAAAATTGAGAGTGTTTGCAATAGTAAGATAAAAAATGATAAAACTTATAGTCAGTGTACGAAAGCAAAAGTAATTTTTTTTTATTGTTTTCACATTTTAAATCACTCTCTTGCTTTGGAGAATTGTGTTCTCATTCTTCATCAAATAAGGATAATATGGTATTTTCGTTATCAAAAAGACCGAACTAAAATCTAAACGATGTATTTTCATATTATAGTCGATTTTAATTTAAAATAAAAGTCACTTTGTCAAATATTCTGTACTTGAGTGACATCAAGAGAAATAGGTTATTTTCAGATAAGCAATTACATTCAATTATACATTAATATCATTATAATATTACATTTTTAAAAATCAAATATATGATTAAACACAATTTAAATAATTTAAACTACTATTCGGCGGAAAAATATTACCATACGCTAGACAAATATCAGACGTTGTTGGTAGGGTTCGAACCTTGCATCATTACTATGAAACGACGGAAATAGTGCCACTGCATCCAAAAGAAGGTGGCAGAAGAGAAGAGAAACGGGTTCTGAACTACATTATACTTCTTTTTGATAAATAAACGATGTTTGTAATAACTTTCATTTTTTTGTTAAAAAAATGAAAAATTGCGAAGCAAGTTGTAGACTTGTAGCGAAAGACTACACGGCTTGAACCACTTTTTTTGTTTTTTTTTCCCCTTTTTTTCTTCTTTTCTCTAGGCCAGGTTAGGCCTTTTTTTAAATAACTCCAAACTATTATATAAATCATAGGTTTGAGTCTGGCTTATTATTTTATATAGGCTTTTTTTTATTTTTTTTTTGGTTCCGACTTAAACCTTTTAGATTTTTATTTTTTAAAGTTTAGGCCCATACTTAAATATTCTTATTAGACTTAAATTTGATATAGATCTGGGCTTGTGATAGGGTCGGACATTAATTGGCTAACTCTAAAATCTTTAGGGGCCATTTCCTTTTCATGCTAATGAAGGTTTGGTAGGATAAACCATTGTAAGTCAATGTTCTTTTTGCTTGATTTTCAGCCTGTGTTTATCCTCAGGCCTATGGTTGTAATGGTTAATGAGGATCTTAATTAAACCTTTCGAAACGGCTCTTTTATTTGACCATCATTTTAACCATCGATGCAATTGACGTGTTTGTTCTTTTGTTGCCAAAAATTACATCCAATTCCATGAAATTTACATTGTTATTAAAAGTTTGTTTATAATTTTTAGTTTGTGTAATACCACTTCTCCATTTTAAATAATTTCAAAAATTATAATGTTGTTATTTTTGTTTTAATCTTGGTTGGTTGTGTTCAAATGTTACCAAAATAAATTAATTTTCTTAAATACACGATAGATAATATTTTTCTTTTTTCGTAAATATTTTGATAAAAAAAAAGTCAGTCAATTTCAAACTATCACTTATATTTTTTTTCATGTAAATTTGTTAATTTTTTTCTTGAAAAAGTTTTAAACTAGTAATGATAAATTAATAATATATTATTATTTATGCAAAGTATTTTTTGAAAAAGGAAGATTTTTTGGAAAATAAGAGGCAATTTATTAAATTCCAAGAAAGAAAATTAGATAAAAAAATATAAAGATATGATATTTATATTGATTCGTTAAGGGCTTTTTTGTCTTTAACTATGCTAACCTACATTTTACCCAACCAATAAAATAAACAATAACTCAAGTTGGGATAAATAAAGTAATTTAAAGGGATAATTACACTTTGCTCCCCGAACTATGGGCCTTTTTACACTTCACCCACCGAACCTTTTTTCATTTCAAACTACCATACGAACTTTTCGAAAATTTGCATGTTGCCCCCTTGAGTGGTTTTTAGTGGAATATTCTGGAATATTCCAGCCACAGTTCACGACGTAAAATGCACGCTATTTTTATGTGAGATGGAACATTTGTACTTTATCCCCTAAATTATGCGATATTTACACTTTACCATATAGTGGCCGGAATATTCCACAGAAAATCACTCAAGGGGGCAACATGCAAATTTTTGAAAAGTTGGTATGGTAATTTGAAACAAAAAGAAGTTTGGTGGGTGAAGTGTAAAAGGGCCTATAGTTCAGGGAGCAAAGTGTAATTATCCCTAATTTAAACTATCAAATTAAACAATATTTCTTTTTCACTATCTTAAATTTAAGCCACCAAATAAACCATCCTAACCAAACCTCCATTATCCCAACTCCCTAAGTAGACATGGCCTTACAATTTATATTACACAAAAAAACAATTGATATTTATGACACATTTATCTAAATAAAAAAAATAGAATAATCTTACGTTTTCACAAATTAAATCAAACCCATGTGCATACGATGGTACAACCATAATAAGGAATTATTAAGAAACTAAAAATAAAGTATTTTTGTATTAAGAACATAATATAAAATTAATAGAGTTAATTAAGTTAAAATATAAAGTGATATTCTATATAAGTGTTAGGACTTATTACACTTCATCTCCGAAAAAATCTCAAAATGTACACTTTTTTTCCTGAAATATTTAATATACAATTATGCCCCCCAAATTAGTAAATAGTGTTGCATATTACCCCCACTGAATAGCTGACTACGGTCTCATGTGAAACACTAATTACTATTTTTTAGGGACACGATTGTATATTGAATATTTTAGGTGAAAAAGTGTACAATCTGATTTTTTTGGGGGTAAAATGCAATAAATCCTAAGTATTATAACTAATTAAATATACATTAAAATATAATTAAATTATATAAGCCAGCCTAATAGACTTTATAAACTTTTGTAAAAGCTTATGGCCGGCTATTTTAGCCAAATAAGTTTCTCCTAAAATCTTAACCTCACATATTTACTAAAGGGGGCAGGTCACGTAATGCTTATGTAGTTCAATTGTTATCATTTCTCATCATCAATCCAAAATACCCTTGTTAAATTACTTTCGGTTGCTTTACCTTATCCGAGTAAGCAGTAATTTTAACAGTTATTTACTTTTTTTAAAAAAAAAATTCAAACAATATCTCATTTTAGAAGATGACAAAAAGTAATTAAGGCATCAAACGCTTTTTAGATTCCCAAAGATGCTTAAATGCGAGATTCTATTCTTCCATGTGGAAATATACCTTTTTGGGAAAATTCTTTTGATAGTCGTGGTGTTGAATACTGGTTTGATGAAGTCACATCGATTGCCTTCCCTTGTCGTACGATCGGATTAGACTATCATTCCTGATTGGGCCTAAAGAACATAAATGTATACCTATCCCAATTTTTGGACTTGCAGGCTTGCAGCTCGTAATGTGGCCCAATTTATAAGGGGCCCATTTAATTTTATTTTGAGTCTGATCTTCTTATTAGCATTTGATATAGGTAGAAAGGTCACATTATGACATTCCATGATTCAGTCACATCTAATCTCAGCATTTGATATGAGAGATTATAACTAATTCTAAGCCGACACGAGTCATTGAATTGGGATGGATTATAGTGTCATCTTTGACCTGGAAATTGATAATCTCTTCTATGAGATTATTTGGGTGTTGGAGTACAATTTCAAAATTATCCTTAAACATACAAAAGATAAATATTCTCTGGCTACTCAGAGAATAAAAATTCCAAAAAGGTAAATACAAATGTTTTAATAGTCAAACAACATACGACAGTTATAGACTATATTAATCTCAATATCAATATTGAAGATGAAATTCAACATAAGCCAAACTTCATGTATATTGTTTCAGCATCATATCAAACGAGGCGTTAAGTTCAAAGAGCTTAAAGTGACCTTTACTTATGCCCTTATAACTAAGTGTATGACCTTAGCATATGAAGTATGTCTTGTCAAAATATAGTTATATTGCACAGGTATAGATAGGAGCATAGAATCTATCCAAACATGAATGAGAAAAACATAATAGCATAAGTTCGTGTTTATTACACTGCGCACCACATATCACATATCATTTCATTTAAAATCAAGAGAGTTTCTAAGTTCGTTTGCTCACCGTTCTAATTAATTGGAATGTCGCCTTTGACTAGAAAAGTCATTATATCTTCGGGATTGTTTGCTAGTTATTTTCGATCACCATAGAAGGATAAATTAAGTCTTAAAGACGCTGTTAACACACTCAATCTCATTTGCACTAACATCTCAAGTAGGCCTTCTTTTTTTTGACTTATCTATACTATATGTAAAGCGTAAGGATCAAAGATAGTTATCTTGATGGTATATTTTCATATGTCTTCTCTAAAATACCCCTTAACATTAATTTACTTTAATAACCATCTACAACAAACCAAAAAAAAAAAAAACAAAAATTCATTAATTTACTAATTTTTTGGTTATTTCTATATTATGACTATATTTATAGTAAATACCATATTTAATTACTAAATACATATAAATTAAGTCTTCATTATATTTTAATGTATATAAAATATATATTAATTATTTTCTGTACACACATCGATATTAATTTTAATACTTTATCTTTTGAAGTAAGCTACAATTTTTTATATTCTATAAGTATTTTTATGTTGGTTCATTAATCCTTATTTTCCCAACATGTTAAATAACTTTCGGTTGCCTTACTTTATCTGAGTAAGCAGTTATTTCAATAGTTATTTACTATTAAAATTCAAACATTATCTCATTTTAGAAGATAACATAAAGTAACTATGGCATCAAATGCTTTTTAGATTCCCAAAGATGCTTAAATACAAGATTCTATTCTTCCATGTGGAAATAAACCTTTTTGGGAAAATTCCTTTGGTTTGAAGTCACATGGATGGACGATGGCCTTCCTTTGTCGTACGATCGGATTAGACTATCATTTCTCATTGGGCCTAAAAAACACAAATGTCCCTTGGCCCAAATATTTTTCGTCCTTGGGCCCAAATCTAGTTTCATATCTGTCCCAATTTTTTGGACTTTCAGCTCGTAATGCAGCCTAATTTATAAGGGGCCCATTTAAATTTATTTTGAGTCTAATCTCCTTTAGCGTTTGATGTGGGTAGAAGGGTCCCATTATTGCATTCCATGATTCAGTCACACCTAATCCCAGCCTTTGATATAAGAGATTACAATTGCGGGGCGGCCCAAAACTAATTCTAAGTCTGTACTATTCATTGGATTGGGATGGATTATAATAACATCTTTCACGTGGAGATTGACAATCTCTTCTATGAGATTATTTGAGCATTGGAGTGCAATTTCAAAATTATTCTTAAACATATGAAAGGTAACTATTCTTCGGCCACTCAGAGAATATCAAGTCTAAAAAGATTAATACACATTTTTTAAAAATCGATCAACACATAATGATTATAGAATATACTAATATCAGAATCAATAGTGAAGATGAAATTCAACATGAGCCAAATCTCCCCTATATTATTTCATCTTCATATCAAATGAGGCATTAAGTTCAAAGAGCTTAAAATGACCTTTACTTATGTCCTCATAATTAAGTGTATGACCTTAGCAAATGAAGCATGCCTTGTCAAAACATAGTTATATTGCATAAATATAGATAGGAGGATACAATCTATCCAAATATGAATAAGAAAAACAAAATAGATAAGTTTGTGTTCATTGCATTGCGCACCACAGATCACGTATCATTTCAATTAATCAAGAGAGTTTCAAAGTTCGCTTGTTCACCATTCCAATTAATGGGAATGCTACCTTTGGCTAGAAGAGTCATTATATTTTGGGGGTTGTTTGCTAGTGACTTTCAATCGTCATAGAAGGATAAATAAAGTCTTAAAAATATTGTCAACATTCAATCTCATTTGCATTAACATCTCAAGTAGGCCTTCTTTTTCTGACTTATCTATACCATATGTAAAGTGTAAGGATTAAAGATAGTTATTTTGGTAGTATATTTCGTCTAAAATATCCCATAATATTGATTCACTGTAATAACCATCCACAATAAAATTAAAAATTATTAATTCACTAACTTATTTGGTTATATCTAAATTATGTCTCTATTTATAGCAAATACCATATGTAATTACTAAATACATATAAATTAAGTCTCCATTATACTTTAATGTATATAAAATATATATTAATTATTTTCTATACACATCGATGTTAATTTTAATAATTTATGTTATTGAAATAAGTTACAGTTTTTTCTATGCTATAAGTACTTGTATGTGGTTCATTATTCCATATTTTCCCAACACATGTAAAATCGTGCTGCAAATATTAATGAGTTAACTTAAAAAGCAAGAAAAAGCCATTGAATTGTGGGCCCCAAAAAAATTAAATAAAAGCCATGAATTATGGGACCCAAAAAATTAAATAAAAAGCCATAGAACTAAGAAGAAGAAAAATACTTGCACTATAAACTTAGACAAAATTCATGGTTAACCTACCCCATTAAGCCATATAATACCACTTGTAATCTTCCAATTGGTTGTATAAAAATATTCTTTGTTCACATTAATTAAAAATGTCACTAATTTGTCACCTAACTTTTGCAAAGGTTTCATTAATTTTCTTTATTTTGAATTGAAACCTGAAAGTGACATGACCCCACACGGGACACAGACTTGTAACTGATAAAACTGAATCCAAGACCAGTTGGAGTTCATCAGATAAGTTTGGCCCCAGCCCATATCTTATCCTTGGAAAATTTCATTTATTTTAATTATTAAAGGAGTGAATATTCTTTTTATAATCTTGTTTTATAGCATATATATTAAAATAAAAAGTGCGAAAAAGTTATCAGATAAATATAACATGCGACAGTCATGATGGGACATTAAGGTTGCCTGTCGCATAATTGTGGAGTGTCTTTTTATTTTGTCTAATTGCAGATTAAAGATATGATGCCAGCATGATAAGATTCTTTTTAAGAGGCTACTTGATAAATTAAATACCATATTAATGGTTCTATTAAATTAAAGGAACATATAAATTAGAGGAGGTCTCGTAATTATAAAGTTATAAGTTCGATTTTCACTTAATTTGTATGAGTATTTATTTTACTAAATTGTAGTTTTGCTTGATTTTCTACTTCTACTATATAGTAGCTTTGCTAGAAATTTTCTCGTTAGTTATTAATACTAGCAATTGTGCACATTCGATGTGTGTGTCTAAATTTTCTATCTATAAAATAAAAAATGATTATTTATTTGTAATAATAATATTTTTTTTGAATTTATTATTTAGAATAATGAATCGGAAGATAAATTTGGAAAAAATTATGTTGGAAAGGAAAAATTTATAATTACAAAAAAAATGGAAAAGAATATGAGGGAAAAAAAAGAGAAAAGTTAAAGAAAATTATTTTATTGTTATTTTCTATAACTTTTTTGTAATTACCTTTAACCATAGGGTTATTTTTGTCCATTCTCTAAAAAACATACCAAAATAACTACATAGGATGTTCATGCTTTATATATAGTATAGATGTAATGTATTGACGTATTGATCTAAAGAAAAATAAAAAAGAATATATAAATCAATCTTGAATTTGATAAGTATGATTTTGGATAATATTAAAATATAATATTCATTTATTTAAACAATGTTTGATCGTTCTTACTAATTTGTAGCTTATAAATTAAAGACATAAATAGCCTTTTTAAAGTGCATTTCCTATAAGAAATTGTAACTTTAGGGACATTATCGAAATTTTATCATTCCTTTCTAATATATCTTGGGGGAGGAGGGAATATGAATAGTAAAAGATATAGTATGGTTTCGGAATATGAATAGTAAAAGATATAGGATGGGATGAAACCATTAGCAGGCTGAAGGTTACTAATAAGATGTTATAAAACAATCTTATCTATCCTTATATCCATAATCAAAGAGCCTCTGAGCCATTTATTCTAATCTAGGTGTTATTGACATAGAAAAGAAAGGCTTAGTTGATAACAATGAAAAAATTCTGCATCATTTATATTGGACTTATCACTATTTTTGGTACGAATGAAAAAATAGATAGAACATTTATGAAGGATCTTCAAATTTTTTTTGTATGAAAAACAATTTCTTTGGATAATAACCATAACCTCTACCAAGTTTCAACCTAATTAGTGCAATGCATCACGTGATTTGGAAAATTATGATTACCTATACTATAATTATTAAACTTTTCTAATTATATCCAATCTTTTATTATTTTGATTAACTTGTACCATTTCGCTTAACCTGTAATAATCAAACTTTGATTGACGTGGATATGGACACGATATTGGTAATTGGTACTGATATAGGAACAATACCTTTCTGTCTCGGTGCAGGTAATATGCATCTTCACAAATATATCTATTTCATGGCAGGAATCGCTAAGCAAGAACCTTTTTGTTTTTCTTTTCTGAAGTTTAAAGACTGAAGAACGTGTGCTTTCTTTCAAGGAGTGAAGACATGCATTTTCTGTCACTAAAAGTGTTTTATTTATTTATTTTGAAAAACTTGATGTAACTAAAAGTATAACCATGCCCTATTCATTTAAGAAATATACAACTTTTTTTAAAATATTGGGTACGTAGCCAATCATATATAAGTGTACCCGACAAATATCCATGTGTATTAGTACCAGTGGAGTACCTAATATGACTATTTCATGTAAAATGGAGTAGCCATACATTAGACACTAAAATATTCAACTGGGTCTAATAATAAATACATTATAGATTATAGGGTGAATTACAAAAATCACCCTTGAGGTTTGGTATAATTACAAGAACCATCCCTGAGGTTTGGCAAATTACAAAAACTGCCCATAATGAAGCAATATCGCTGAGATTTAATGAAAATTGACAATGTTACCATGTGTACAAAAGATAAATTTCAGCTTTACTTTTAAAATTTACTCTTTGTCTATATGATAGCGTCATTAACTTTTGCTAAATCTTAAAAATATCGCTTCGTTAGAGGTGGTTTTTGTAATCTACCAAACCTCAGGAGTTGTTCTTGTAATTACACCAAACCTCAATGGTGGTTTTTGTAATTCACCCTAAATTATATAAACACATAATTCACATGGTAAAATATGAATATAAGTATGTGTATATATTTATGCTATTTGTATTTTATTATTCTAATTTGCCATTTAAAACTTAATACTCCTGCTAGTATATTACTATAATTAGGTAAAATCTTAAAGACGATTTCAGTAATTTTTCCCAATATTTGTCACAAATAAAAAGGAAAATATATCTGTGGAGAGGACAAAAAATAAGAAAAGGGGAAATTCCAAACCCAAATGGAAGGAAAATCCCTCTTGTCTTCTTCAAAATCTGTACACAACAACTATCACTTCAGACCCCAATTTGACTCAAATTCTGCCATGCACCCCTCCACGTGCCCTGGCCTCTGCTCAACACTCTCTTTCTCTCTCACACACATAAACACACACACCCCCCTTGAAGAGTCCTCCTTATAGCATAAGAAATATACCTTCGGTTAATAATATAAAAACTCATATTGGAAATCTTAAATCGTATTCTTCTTTCAGTTTACCCACATCGAGATAGAAAGCGACCCCCTTTCCTTTCTTTTTGGGGTTGTGTGCTTCCTCGTCGGCAAAACAATATTGGTCCCTGAAAATCTCACAGGGTAATTACTATGCACTTTTGTGCAAAAAACACATATTTTCAATAATCAAAGACATATATAGAGGGAGAAATACAAATAGAAGGGCTTTAGATAAGCTCACCGCCTAGAATACTGCCATTTTCGTCTTCTCACTGCTCAGTCTTGCGGAAACGTTTACATAAAAATCAGGTAATTTATCTTTTTCCGGCCTATATTAGTGTTTTTTGCAATAGCCCATTATTTTTCACAAGTTTCTGTTTAGTATTTTTTTTTGTTTATTAGCGGTTTATGTTATTTTTCTGTATTCAGCTGAATGTGGAGCGATATCGATACTAAAAGTTGATTCCTAATACTCCACTTTTATTTTTTAAAAGGGAATTTGCTGAAAATCTAATCTTCGTACCTGGGAAGAATTAATTATGGCCTTTGATCAGAACTCAATACCCAAAGATTTGCGCCCATTAAATATAATGAGAAATTTGCCTGAGGACCCAAGAATCGCGCCTGTGGCCTCCTCTGGGAGGCCTATTGAGGGGTTTTACGCGAGCCCACCGACTGATGTGGGGGGC
Source organism: Handroanthus guayacan (assembly GCA_014898755.1). Taxonomy (NCBI): domain Eukaryota; kingdom Viridiplantae; phylum Streptophyta; class Magnoliopsida; order Lamiales; family Bignoniaceae; genus Handroanthus; species Handroanthus guayacan. Next base: position 567,703 of record JACFYI010003588.1, on the reverse strand, counting down.
AGCCCCACCATGCCTGCAGTTTATTACCCAGCTACAGTTTCTGATGCGGGCTTTGTACCTTTAGGATTTAACAATGCGGTCAGTGGGGTCACTGGGTGGGTCCAGCATGTTGTGCCGCCTCAACCCCAACCAGGGATTGTTGGCGCTCCTGTGATAAGTTCGACAAGTGCATACAGTACTAGCCCGAAATTTGGAACTCGGGTCATGGGTAGTGCTTCAGATCACGCTAGTGATGAGGGTGGTGATGGTTCGGTCTCAGGTCAGAAGGTTAAATTTTTGTGTAGTTTTGGTGGGAAAATACTGCCACGGCTGAGCGATGGGGCTTTGAGATACGTAGGTGGGCATACTAGGATAATTAGTGTTAGGAGGGATGTCACTTTTGGCGAATTTGTCCAGAAAATGACGGATACATATACACAAAATGTAGTGATTAAGTATCAGTTGCCAGATGAGGATCTTGATGCACTTGTGACTGTTTCATGCCCTGATGATCTTGAGAATATGATGGATGAATATGAAAAGCTGATTGAAAGGTCTTCCGATGGGTCGGCTAAGTTGAGGATATTCTTGTTTTCTCCTTCGGAGCTTGAGACTGCAGGTTTGGGACAAATTGGTGATCTGCAAGATGGTGGGCAGAGGTACGTTGAAGCTGTGAATGGGATTATGGATGGATTTAGTGGAAATGGCCGTATTGCGAGGAAAGAGAGCATTGAAAGTGCCGTTTCTGCCCATAACTCTGATGGGAGTGGTACTGAGGGTGCTGATAGCATAGGCCATGGGCTTGGGGAGGCTACTGGTGTGCCATCTACTGGTGGACTATCGCCTAAAGGAAATTCTAGCATTCCTGTCGATACAGCACCAAGAATGGTTAGTGTGGATCCTACTTCTGTTACAAATGCTGATGTTTCTGGTGCTCAAGTGGGCATTCCGATGGTTAAATCTGGTCCTACTACAGCTATAGGTGCCATCCCGGAGCAAGAGGTAGAGAGATCTGTGCCTCTTCCTGTCCCACAGGCACTGCCTGGTGTGAGTTATTCTGCATCTTCACCTTTTGTGCAGGCTTATGTAGATCCTCGTCAAGAAACTCCGAATCATGCTAATTATGTGCAATTTCCTTCCCAGATGGGGTTTCCTGCACACATTTTAGGGTCTGTGAGGCCGGTTTTCACTCAACAGCCTATCCCTGTTGGGGTTTCTCCTCAACAGTTTACTCCTGCCGCACACATGACAATGAATCCCGCCTTCATAAGCATGAACCAAAACGCAGTTCCTACAGTTGTTCAACCGCAACATGTTCGAGTTGAGCATTACCCTGCAGAAAGCATGCCAACACAAATGGTTGTCCAACTTCCCGAACAAGGTTACACTGCACATCAAGCTCAGGTTCCTGCATCAGTACAAGGGGGTTTATATAATTGGCATCAAATTCCGCGTCGGGAGCAGATACCCTTCTCAGAAGGGAGCTTGCCTCCTCAATCAGTTATGGGTCCTGAAAAATTTTCCAATCAAGACTGTTATATGTGTCAAAAAGCATTGCCACATGCTCATTCGGATACATTAGCTCAGGAGCAGAAGGAAAGCCCTGTCGGAACCATGTCTGACTCGAGATCAATTTATCATAGTCTCCACTTGGATGATCAAGGCAGGCCAATGACCAGGCCTGTTGTAAATGGAACTATGGCAGACAGCAATACTGAACGACTGGATGGTGTGGTTCGACCAAGAGTTGTGGGTAATGATGACCATGAATCTGGCAGCGTTCAGACGGGGGCAATAGGGGTCTTACAGAATGTTGAGGGGCAGTATGTAAATGATAGAACCATACCTCAGAGAGCAGAAAATCCTGAACATTCTAAGGTGACACCAGCCCAAGGTGTCATGACAAGTGGGGTTCAATTTCCATATGGTGTGGTTATGGCTAATTCTCCTCAGTCTTGCCAAGCTAATGCTGTCCAGAACGTAGTTGTTCAGCCTCAACTGCAAGTTATGCAGGATTCAACAATTAACAGACCGTTGAATAATGATTTTTCTCCTATTGGAGTGCCTTTGCAGGCTAAGGATTATGTTGCTCGTGAATCCCCAAAAGAATACTCTGCTAAAGTTGCTGGGGGAATTCCCATAGATGATTCTACTTCATCGGCATTTGACCATGTACGACAAATTGATGGGAGGTTGGAAAATCTCCGGATACGGCCTTCTGATGTTTTATCTAATAATGATCGCAACAACCTTGTTGCTGATCCCAGAGAACCCTACGAAGTGACAGAACCTCCTGTGGTTGGTAATCCCAATTTATATGATTATTCTGCATTTGGGTTTAATCATATGCCTCCTGATGGTACTTCTGGAAACTCTGCATATTCTGGTATTGAGTCTGCTCTTGCGGCAGATAGAATCCCACCTATCAGTGAATGGAAGGACAATATTGGATGGTCCCAGAAAAAAATAACTGCTGATATGGAAACTGTTGCTCATGATGGATCATCTATCTCGCCGTCCTACAGGGTTGGAGATATCCCAGATAACTCAGCTTCACTGTTTATGAATCAGGATCCTTGGAATTTGCGGTCTGATACTCATCTTCCCCCGCCGAAACCTAGCAAAATTCAAATAAGAAGGGAGAACACTGGGCTGAATAGTGGCGAAACAACTGCAGGTAATTCCAGGGATACACTGTTAGAGACTCCGCTGGACGATGGAGCATGGCAGCCTGCTGGAAATCATAATCGGGATTTCAGTCTAGACCATGGTTTGTCCAATAAAGGTCTCACCCCTGTGTTTTTGTTTCGTAAGGATTTTTAATATTTGTGTGGCCTCTCATTGAATTTTCTTGTCACTTGTAAAGGTTTAGCAGAGGATCTAATAAAACAAGAACTTCAGGCTGTTGCTGAGGGCGTAGCTGCTTCTGTTCTTCATTCATCTGTCCCTTCAAATCCGGACCTATCCATGTATGCCAGAAGTCCTTCCCCACCTATAACTCAGCAACATGGTGATGCTCAACCTGCTAATGTAGAAACACAGCACAGAGACAAGTTTGAGGTTTGTGGTCCCTCCACTTCCTCACATAACTCATTCATATGTGAACATTAACGGCTTTATTTGATTCTCATTTCTCTGGTTCAGTCTCTATGGAACTGACTTGTTCAGAATTATTGTGTTCAGGACATCAAGACCAAATTGCCAGATAAGATAAATCTTGGGTTTCCTGCATCAGGCATCGGTCGATTACAGGTTTTTTTTTCCTCCCCAAGTGACCTCATTTTGTTTATTGTTAAGAAGCCTGTGAATCACAAGTTTTGTCATTTCTCTATACCTTCCTCATCCCCCCTCTCTTTTCTTTTCCTGATGTGGCAGATTATTAAGAACGCTGACCTGGAAGAGCTACGAGAATTGGGTTCAGGTACTTTTGGTACTGTTTATCACGGGAAGTGGAGAGGCACAGATGTTGCAATTAAGCGCATAAATGATCGATGTTTTGCGGGGAAGCCTTCGGAACAAGAACGCATGGTTAGCGTGCTTTGTTATTAAAACTGTCTATCTCGCACATGTTTTGGCTTACTGTGGTCTTTTATATATTTACCAGAGAGATGACTTCTGGAACGAGGCAATCAAGCTAGCTGACTTGCACCACCCTAATGTGGTTGCGTTTTATGGGGTTGTGCTTGATGGTCCCGATGGTTCAGTTGCAACTGTTACTGAATACATGGTGAATGGTTCATTAAGAAATGCTTTACAGAAGAACGAGAGGTAATGTCTCTTCTTTAGTTGGTCTGAACCTTAATACTGCATTCATTAAGGTTAGCTTTGAATGTGGGCCATGTGCTTTTTCAACGGGAAACCCTTTGATATTGAGGTGTATACACAAATGACATTTTGTCTGCAATATCTTCAAAACATATGCTCTTTATCTCACTTTGTGTTCTAATTTTGAGTATAATATTCCCAATATGAACATGAAACTTAAAGATGACCATTCTTTATATCTGAAATACGCTTGACAGGAATCTTGATAAGCGCAAGCGCTTGTTGATTGGCATGGATGTCGCCTTTGGAATGGAATACTTGCATGGGAAAAATATAGTCCATTTTGACTTGAAAAGTGACAATTTATTGGTCAATCTTCGTGACGCACATCGGCCGATATGCAAGGTTAGTGATTGAATGTTGTATCTGGATTCATTTGATGTATTGAAGTGTGTTACCAAGTTCTTTCATTGTACTCTTCAAGGTCTCTTTTCTTGATTTAACTCTCAATAGTTTGAATCGGTATTATTAATGGTCCTTTGTTGAGCTCTTTGTCAAAGTACTATAATACATAAATTGAAATGTAATTTAAACTAAGTTATTGATCACACCAGCTTAAATGTGTCATGAAAATAATTTACTTATTAGGACAGGTTTAACCGTAATTTTAGTTGATCCTGGTTTTTAATCCTGTAATTGCCTGATATGTTCAACTGTTTCAAAAAAGCCATTAGTCACAGAACACAAACGGAAAAGACATTCAACCCAAAGTTACATTTGTTGCTTATTCGAAGAACTGCTTGTTCCGTCAGCCTTCGTCTCTTTAAGGATACTGTGTCTTGTGTCTGTATTGCTTTTATCCATAAGTTAGTCTCATTTCGCTCGACTACATGTAGGTTGGTGACCTGGGGCTCTCCAAGGTGAAATGCCACACTCTAATCTCAGGAGGTGTGAGAGGAACCCTTCCATGGATGGCACCCGAGCTTCTTAACGGCAGCAGCAGCCTCGTCTCGGAGAAGGTTTTATCCTTGTTTTCTCTCATATCGAAGCATTATACAAAATTTTCTGCTTATACTGGTATCTTTTTGGAAAGAACGCCAAGAGGCCAAAGTTACTGGATTTTGTGAAATAATCTCTCAAATATAATTTATCCCAGAACTGAGAGGGTGTTTGGCCAAGCTTATCTAAAGCATTTTATAAGCTCTTATATATGTTAGATCTTATTTTAAAATTTAGTTGTTAAAGTATTTGAATAAAATAAGATATTACAGCTTACACGGTGGCAATTTGTAATTAAGATGGTTAAAATTGAATAAGCATATTAAGATCTTAGAACAAGTCAGAGACCCGTTAATTTTTCTAGAATAAGATCCTAACATCCTGTTATGAAAACTTATAAGCACCATCCCCCCTACTCCGTGCCTCCACACCCAAAAATAAGGGGGGAAAAAAAAAGAAAAAAGAAAAAAAAGCAACTAAAGAAACACCTTCTGACATAGTACGAGCTATTAAACATCTTATAATGCGTTTTAGAGAGCTTATAGGCTGATCCAAACACAGTAAGAAAATCTTATTTTCTTTATGTTGGGAGTTTTCTTAAATTGGCTTCATCTACAGGTTGATGTGTTTTCATTCGGAATTGTAATGTGGGAACTCCTCACTGGAGAAGAACCTTACGCTGACCTTCACTATGGAGCAATTATTGGTATGCTATAATATAAGATAATTGTGCATTTCTCTGCCAAGGGAACATATTCTGGGTATCTTATGCTTCACTTTATTTTCACATTGTAGGTGGTATTGTGAGCAACACATTGCGGCCTCCTGTGCCCGAATCGTGCGACCCTGATTGGAGAGCATTAATGGAGAGGTGTTGGTCGTCTGAACCATCAGAAAGGCCAAATTTCACTGAGATTGCTAACGAATTAAGGGCCATGGCAGCGAAGATCCCACCGAAAGGACAAGTTCAACAGCAACCTCCGTCGACAAACCCTCCAGTCAAGAGCTGATTACTTTAATGTTTTAGAGTTCCCATTTGTCATCTTACTTTACACAAGCTGAATATTCACATTTTAGCTCAAAAACTACAGATATAAAAAAAGGTCTGGTTTTAGTCTCGAAATTGGTATAATGTTAGTCTTTGAAGACTTAAAACTCTGAATGGACCCCCTACCCATGGTCAGATTGGTTATGTTGGTAAAAGTCTTGAGACTTTTAATGCCCCATATGATCGCAATAATTAATTTGGATGTATCAATGAGTTTGATGTGCAAGTTATGTGGACATTTATAGCCCTTCCTGTAAAGTTTAGCTCCTTAATGAGTTGGTGTGGATGACAAACCAACTTGCTCGTGTCGTGATCAGACATGAAAGTCCAGCTTGATGTAATAAATTGTTGTCAATTTTAGGGGAGTGCTTATGGAACGGGAAGGCGCATTATGGGCTGGACTATGGATTCGATTAAGTGGTGTTTGCAATTGATTTTGAAAAGTATGCTTTTAATTGTGAGCAGTTTCAAGTTTTTTAGAGTGTTTGAAAATTTTAAATATGATGTAAATTCTTTAAATTAATAATAAAATATAATTTCACGAGCAACATAATTGCTTATGAGGTGTTAGGAACTATTCCTAACAAACAAAGGTAATAATAAAATAGCGAATGACAAACAAAAGATAAATATTTAAAAATTTGCTTGCGAGTTTATAATAAATTATTGGTTGATTTTCAAACACTTGTTTTGTTAGTATATAATAAATTATTTGATGATTTTTACAAACTATTCCATTTTGCAATAGAAGTAAGTGATTATTTATTTGCATTATTTATTAAAAATATCACCTAATTATTAATACCTTCAAATCCTTCGGTAAATAAGATCTAGTATCATCACAAATTACGTAGGTGAGGGGTTGGCCGATGTCCTCATGAACAACATAGGTCATTCCCATATCCAGTGAGGTTTTAAAATAATTTGTCAGTCATTCGTGCTCCCAGAGAGGGAGCCACGTGCGGGTTCCATCATAGTTTTGAAATTTTTATCCTTATATATAAGTTTAAATAAAATTACAAATTTGCCACTCCTAAAACGATGAAGATTGTCCTCCATCCCTTAAATTTTTTAAATTCATATATATAGATGATGATGATGAAATAATAACAAAATTTTTAACTTTTTGAAAATTCAATCTTGGCTTGTAATCAAAATTTCTAGCTTCGTCCTTCTTTGCTTCACCATTCATAAAGACAAGTCTTCCGTTATTATACACCCAAATCTCTATATTTGGGAACAAATAAATCATCACCACTATGTAAACTATATAATAATCACATTTACATGTTAAATGTAATTTATGTTGGATTTGATCCCTTGTTTCAAAGTAATGTTTCATCTCCTATTTTATACTCTAAATACATGCCACTTAGAAGATGAAATACCATTTTGAAATAGGGAATCTAATTCGAATTCCGGCTCCCTCATTGCACTTCATCATCTCAACTAGAGTTGTTTTCTTCTTTTTCCTTCTTTTTGTTTTGAATTAAGAAGTAGGATCTGAAAAAGTCTATTCAATTAGGTGTCAAACTTTTACCCATTTAAGCATATATCAGGGGGGATTTGCTCGTTTATAATGTATAAAAGGGATAATATTTTACACGTGAAGATGAAATGGAGATTTTTCTCCCCATTTAATATAGGGGGCAGGATGTACTCATGGGTACTCGTTATCCGTTAGTATAATATTAACTACAAATATACTCTTGAATGTAACTTTAATCCTTATATTTTTGCTTGTTAATTTACTATGTTAAATGTTTCTTTTATATTAGATTTTTTATGTTTTTATGGTCCTCGTTTTATAATTATGTGTGTAAAAATTTATTAAATGCTTTGACCTATGATTTCTAAAGTTTCAATTAAAATACCTTCCAGAAATTTTTAAAGATTTTAATTTCTTAATAGATACCCGCAAATATTCGCAAGGATGGAATCCCTCGCAGCCGATACCCATTTCCCTTGTCGTAGGGTGGGAATCAATTTTTCTTCACGAGTTGGGAGAGAGGATGCAGTCTTTGACTTCCCCTGTTGTGTTGACATTCCTATATCCAATAACAATGAATCCGTAGTTGCCTATATCGTCTCAAAATAAAGTTGTGAGCTTCACTTCTCTGATTTTTCCAACCTTCTTTGATTTTTCTTCCCCCCTCCCCCGCGCACGCACACGCACACGAAACACGCATAGACACTGCCATATATTATATATACATACAAAGATACATGTATAGTCAGCAAACAATCTTCTTCGATTCTTATTGAATTTGAATCACTACTCTTCGTCCATTCCTTTTCTTCCTCTTCAAACATGGCCATGCCTCAAGAAAAACCTTCAGCTTTCACCACCCCCTACTCACCCATCCCTGAAGTTATTGACAACAACGACTACTACACAGAAGCGGCTGCCGGTGGCGGATGTGGCTGTTTCCGGCGGTTCTGTTTCGGCTGGCCCGGCAGTGAGAGCCATAACTCTGTGTTCCATAAGGAGTCATGGATAGTGGTCAAACTCAAGAAATTAAAGGAGGTATCAGAGCTCGCAGCAGGGCCTAAATGGAAGAATTTAATCAGGAAGATCGGCAAGTTCTGCAATCCCGGAAAGTATAACAAGCAAACGACGCAGTTTCAGTATTCTCCGGGGAGCTATGCCCTCAACTTTGCAGGCGATGATGAGGATCCTGAAGAAGATGATATTTTGTTGCACAGTTTTTCATCTAGATTTGCTGCTCATTCTCTGATCAATGATCAGCGGAGGGGGGCCGGTTTGTGATTGCATATTTTGGGATTCTCGACGGGGAAAAAGATCTTGAAATTAGTGAAAATGTTTAATGAGGATTGGATATATCATTGAGTTGAAGAAAATGATTCTTGTGTGATGTAATTTCAGCCATCGTTGACAAATTTTAAGCATATATGTATATACGTGACACATTAAATGAATGTTTCATGCTGATTTGATTTCAAGTTTGGATTCTGATTAATTAAGTGATGCTTACATCTAGAAATTAGTTGTTCAACACACAAACGTTTAGTTCAGTATTAAATTGGGCTTGCAGGTTCTGGACCTACGACTCAACTGACATCTATGATTCTATATTTAGGTGGTATTTGCAATTAATTATAAAAAAGTACTTATGTGATTATGAGCTATTGAAAATTATTTTTAAGTATCTGATAATACTATTTCTATTATAAGTTTTTAAAAATTAATCAGTAATAATCTATAATCTCATAACAAGCATTGAGCTGCTCACGAGGTGTTATAAACTATTATTAACAAAAATAAGTAATTATAATTTCAAACACTATAACTTTTTGTTAACTTACAGTGAATCATTTGATGATTTCCAAACATTAAATACCTTTTATTGTAATTTGATTTTTTCAACTTTTAGCAAAAGTTAATAATTATACTTTTATAAAATCTATTGCAAACACTACCTTAGATGAAAATACACTCTTTATGAATTCAAACTCTTCGTTAACTCAAAAACTATGACCCCTTTCTTAACACAAAGGATGGCACTTGTTTTCTCCCAGATCTCTTTGCGTGTTTTTTCTACACCGTCGTCAAAGACTTAACAAATTTCGATATATACACATTAATCATCCCGAGTAAGTGTGTGTGAATTGATTAAAACAGAGCTCATGTACGAGTTCTAGGACAAATATAACTTCATCGTATCCATATTCTTACATGATTCATATGTGATTGGATAGAATTTCGAACAATGGCGGCTAGAACGGCGGCTAATCAAAGTTGACCGATGAAATATTAAGGGGTTAAAGAATAAAGAAAAGAGGAGAAGCTTCTTTTCATGTCTGCTTTTGAGAGGGGAAAGGGCGGCCAAAAACAGCTGCCTTTCGACTGTTGACTGATCAAAGTCCAGAGTAATCTCCAACTTCACAGCTAGACATCATGTGAAATGACAAATCCACCCATTTCGAGCAAATGGTGTCGTTAGTTTGGTTTTATGGTCGCCCACAATAATTGAATATTGAATTTTTTTTCGAATAAAGTTCGGATTCTCAATTTTGATAAATGTTTTATTTTTTTATTTTATTTATAGAAAATCAATTCACATATTTGAGTAAACCTATAAACTCCTCAGTCCTCATGTACGCGTATTTGGAATGACGTAAGATATGTATTCAATTTTTCAAAAGGGTTAATTACCTAGGAAGGGGAAAAGAAGAAAAAGGAAAATAAAAAAGGAAAAAAAAAAAAAAACTTGGACCTTGGAAACAAGAAGCTCACCTATCTCTGGAAATTCTTCGGAAATAATAAGAACATAATTACTTCTTCACGTGATTCATGGTCTACTCATAATGACAAAACCTATCACATTTTATACACAACAAAGACAAAAACTAGGTTGCCTCAAGCAAATCAAACCAAACTAAACTAAACTAAACTTTTCAATCCGGGATCCTACTTGTATACGCTTTATATTCAACACCATAATTTACATATTACGGTATCTTTCAAATGTTTCAATCGTACAAAAGCGTATATAATTGATTTTCCAAGGTAAAAAGTACCTTTTATCCTTCATTTTGTGTCCGGTCATGATGGGTGGCTATTGAATATGAAGAAGCATGGTATGGCTATTGATTATGAAGAAGGATGTAACTGTATTCTGATTTCTTTTCTTCACACGAAACGCTCATTGGCCGTTTTATCACCTGCACCACTATTTGATCCCAAAATCAAGCAGGCGCTTCTGGAGAAGTTGTGAATCGGAGAATGGGAGATGAAACCTACCTCTTGCGTTTGCTTTTCTGGGAAGAAGATGATGAAGAGTTGCTGTGCCAATTCCTTTTCCGTTGGTTGATGAACCAATTGTTAATCTGTTTCAGTTGCAGACCGGTTTCCTGCACCAGTCTCGCCTTATCTTCCTCCTATTAGAGCATATCGTACAATGTTAGAGAAGATACAGCAATAGTTTGCCAAGGACTGCAAATGAATTGAGTTGGGCTGATGATGTTATTGTTGAAGCTCACATGAACCTTGATCGAACTTCAAAAAGTGTTTGAGATTGGTTTGATTATTAGTCGAATTGAACTTGAACAAACTTTAGTCGAGCCAAACACGAGGACAGCTCAAGTAGTTTGATCTCTTGACGCATTTTATTTTCTTTTAACTAATTTGTCCAAGCTCCAGACAAGGTCTAAATCTTAATGCATGATTCAAACTTGGTTTGTTATGTTTAATGAACTGATCCCAAATGAGCTTGTAACGATCGATCTCAAATGAAGTATCTGAGTAGTTTGAATTATCTTTCATCCTAAGTTCAAGAAAGAGAATATGTAAGAAGTTATAGCTGCTTACGGTTGGATAAGGCCACTTGGAATGCGACTGCCACCAAGCTTTCAAGACTGACGTAGTATCACCCGGCAGTTTTCCTGCTCTTCTTTTTCGTAATATTTCTTCTCGGATATCCACAATCTTCTCCTTATAACCCTAGAAGAAATACAAACTCTTGGTTAGAATTAACACTCAGAATATGCAGGACGCTAAAAGTTTGTGTGTTTTCACCTGTTTAAGCTCGTGTTTTAGTTCTTGCCTCACGCGTTCCATTAAAGATCTCTCAGTTTCACTGGGTACTAGGGGACCAAATCCCATGCTGTCTGGTCCATCCAGACTTTCGTCCAACAAGTTTGTTTCACTATCTGCGTGGTCCTCGTCATCATCAGACATGGTTGCTCCTGTACCTTCACCGGGTGCTAGTCCTGTCAAGAATTATCCAAAAGATTCAGACAGAAAGCAGGGTAGCATCTGAAATGTAGGGTCCTATGAAAGAATGAAATGAACTAACATGGAGAGGGTCATACTTGATATCTTTTTCTTTTTGACTCAGAGAAGGGCTATAAATTCTTTCAGTCCTCGACATTTGGAAAATCGAAAATGATTCTACCCCATGCCTTAACCCCATTCTCATATCTAATAAAAACTCAAGGTACATGGAAAGCACCATAATATCTTGCAGAGAGTTGATTAAACAGTTAAGTTGTGGCATCTAGATGATGTTTAGTGACCGTTAGGAAACAGGACGTAGCTGGGCTTTTGACATAAGAGGCTCAAAGGCTTCACAACATTACGTCCACAATCAATGAAGGAACTAAATCTACTTTAGGCGGCCAAATAGCCTAATGCGAATGCTGTCGTTTTTTAAAGTTCAAAATCTTAGATAGTGCCAGTTGTTGCACAAAAAATTGAGGGAAATAATCAACAAATTGCAATAGTAAAGTCACATTTTCAATACATAATAGATCCAGAAGTTGAGAGATGGAATGAGATTTATGAACCTGTCAAGCTTTGCAACGATTGCTCAAGATCCCAACAAGCCATGACTGCTTCCATAGCATGAACCCGTACATGTTGTTGCAGTTGTTCTTTAAAGGAGGAAAGCAATAGAACATAATGTGTCTACACAAAATTCAAGTTTCAGAATTAGGGACTCTCAACAGCAAAAGCCATTGATTATACTACAACTTACATGTCCCACAAAATGATAACATTTTAGAACATTTCCGCAAATAGTATGTGTACTAAAAGGATTGCTACCAATGGTGCATCTCATCACTGAAACTTGCATTATAGCTTTTCACAGACTTGAACTTGCTAAAGCTATGGATGCTTATGTTAATCTTAGTTAGACATCACTAAGAGTGAATTTAGATCAAAGATAAAGGACCCTTCCATCTTCTGAGCTCTGGTTTGAAAATTTATGATTTATCCTTTTCAGAGTTCCATATATCAGTCTACTGATAACAATAGGATTCCTCTTATTCCCTCCTATTCCCGTTTGGTTAACCAAATATTAATATATAATTTTATACCACTGTAAAACCAAAAAGTGACTGCACTTTATAGCAAAACTCAGCAAAATTAACTGCTTGACTACAGAACATCAAGATTCCCAAGAGAACTGAACTGCTATACTAATCAAGCAAAGGCAAGATATTATTTCAATCTGCCTCTTAGGCCAACATAGGCAAGATCACTGAATCTACTTATGTTGCATACTTCCAGCAAACCTGGAATGACAATGGGGGACAAAACATCCTGACAATTCACACCCATTTTCAGGAAAATTACGAGGCATAGACACAATATCTGAGTCCGAATAAGGGTCTACCCATCTTTTAACATGAAAATCCCAACACTGAGGCTGACAATCAACATCATTTTCACAATACAAGAAATTAAGAGATGGAAAATATAACTAAAAGAACTGAACCTCATCATGTTAAGAAAAATTGAATTCCAAGATTTCTTGAATTATGGAAGATGAATGAGCTCAAAACAGAATTTTCATCTAACAAATTACAGAAGTCACCCATGAGCGGGGAGAAGACTCATTCACAGACAGAGGGAGGCCATGAGACAAAAGAGTTAATACAGAGATCTATAAATTTAATCTTGGGAACTAGACCACAAAAGTTTTCCGGATAAAATTTACAAAATGCTATAAATTACTTCAACAAAAACCCAAGATTATATGAAATTTCCAGAAAATTAAGCCTTTCAAAATCCTGCTTCAAGAACCCAGAAAACAATCCACATAAAACACAAACGTTTTTATATTAATCACTCATAGAGCAGATAAAATCTGTTGCTTGCAAAAAGCAAATACGGGTGTACCATGAAATGGTCGAGGTCTTTATCATCGAGGGGCTGCTGACCGTGTCCAAGAACAGAATATTTAGCCACCACCTGCTGCGACTGCTCCAGCTGAGCATCGATTCTGGGCAGCTGGTCCACCGGAGTAGCTATGCGGAGGCACGAAACATGCGCCGACAGCAGCTGTTCATACAGGGGATGGTTGAGAATATCCGCTTTGCACTTCTCCCTCTCCCAGTTGGTGTTATTGCCGTTGCTGTTACCGTTACCGCCGCCCCCGCCGCCGCTGTCTTGGAGGTG
>JACFYI010003588.1:530351-544367 GCA_014898755.1 Handroanthus guayacan | reverse complement strand
GATTCTCGTATTTAGCTGCGAATATATCAGACACATTAATCAACCAACGCAAGTGCACTGGTTAGCGTAACACCACCACGAGCCTAGTATAATTTATAGGATCACATGACTGGCAAATGTGTAAATAAATATATAAATGAAATGACCTACTTCAACTTCTTGCAAGAATCCAAATAGTAGCCCGAATCAATTCGAATGGGTTTTCAACAAGGATACATGCATTTATATAAAAGACCTAGGAGTGAAGTTCGATTATATTCTTGAGAAAGATTAATTCCTTTTTAATTGGATTCGAATTCCTAAAGTCAATCATAATCACATGTTGTATGGAACCCATGCATAATACATGGCTACAATACCCCATTGAGAATGACGAGCCTCATTGAAACTCCTGAATTCTATCATGGCCACATGTTATATGGGACCTATATGTAATATTTGTATATGATATTTTAGAACTGATGAATCTCATGAGTCTCACTATAAATATCTAATAACAAAAGGATGCATCAAATTAAATGATTATGGTGACTACTTTTTTCAAAATTTGAAGTAAGGATTTGGAATGAGTTTTCAATAAATTAGTGATTGATATGAAAATGATGTTTCAAACATTTGTATGTCAAATTGTTTCTTAAATAGTTCTTTTTTTATAAAAATAATTGAATCTAAGGAAACTGCTTGGAGTCTATTATGAGGGCCTAGACTTTTGTTATGGTGGCAAGAAAGTCAAGAATTTTCATCCTCAATTAATTCTAACCTTCGTGGTCAAATGTAAAACATGGACTTTAATTTAATGCTCTAGAAACCGCGTATATCATGCACATAGCATATAAAATTATCTACCAAAAGATTATTTATATCATGTTAGTATTGCGTGACATCATGTTAGAACATGTATTTTCTCATTAACAAAATAATTTTGACAAATTAAAATGATGTAAGGGTGACTTGTTATTAAATGTCCAAGGGTGATGGCCTAAATAAAAAGTAGAAAAAATCAAAATAGATAATGATATGCTTTAATCGTGAGTGTGGGGAACGGTCTGATTATGTGGTCAAGAAGATTGTCAGTATCTTCAAATTGGAGACGAGCTTGTTGCTTTCATACAATGACGCATTCTAGTTACAAAAGAATGAATCATGACTCGTATGTTGCTTAGATGTGTATACTCGACTTCTAGATATGTAATGTCTGCGAGAAACAAATGAATATAATCCTATTAGGTAATTTCATTATTGATTATGGGTATTTTCGTCCTTCCACTAGCTCTATTTGGCCTAAGCCAATGAATGGGAACTTTTGAACTTCTTATTACGTTCACTTGCTAAAGCATTTGTACATATCAAAATAAATTCAATAATTGTCGAGGGTTTGGGCTACAATTATTGGGCTTTAAAAATAAGTTTGGTGCATATGCACTAGTTGGGCTGGTAACTAATATCAACTGTGGCTGTTTGGGTAATGGACAGACAGAAAGTTAAAAATTGTCTTGTCAGTTCATTCTAGTGTTGTAAACAAGTCGGATTTGGATTGGATCAGTGTGATCTAGATCTGAATTCGATTAATAAATTTTACAACCGAATTCAGATCAAAATCTTAGCTATAGCTTTTTTATTTTAATTGCTGGATTCGAATACGATATAGATCTCAGAGTTCGAATTCGAATAAAAAAAATTATTTAAGCTTTTATATTTTCGTAAAAAATAATATAATAAATAATTTTTTATGTCATTATTTATAGAAATAAATAACTATAATAACAAAATCACATATTATAAAGAAATAAAATATATTAAAGATAGAGTTACTAATGTTTAGTATTAAATTTAATTAAAATATATAATCATTTAGGTTTATTAGATAAAATTCATAATTAAATCAAACTATACAAGTTGATTTATTTCTCTTATAAATTTTATTTTATGTACGTGTATTTATTTATATTAACTATTATCATTATTGGATTCGGATCTTTAACGGATTGGGTTGCTTACTTTCATAGCTGATTCATTTATTTTGAATTATGAATTTTTATAATCAAATCTTATCAAACGGATATTTTAATCAATTGAATATCATAAAATTCAGATCCAACTCGAATGAAATTCACTCCATTGATAGCCCGAGTTCATTTTGATATCTCTTGGGCTTTTATTGCTTTTCAAGAATCTTCATTTCACATATAACTGGTCAAGAATGCAACTTGGAGAAAATAAATATATTGATGTGATTGGGACAAAAAAAAAAAAAAAAAAAGTCAATATTTTGATATTGTAATTTAACAAATATTGTGCAATGAGGAGAGGACATGAACGGCTCGTATTTATTGTGTTGTCTCCAAAGTCAAGTTCGAATTTGATGCTCTTGGCACACACTTTGATAATCATTCGATCTTTCCCCCTTTTTTTTTTTTTAACTTAAATAAATATAGAATCCATATTGATTAGGACAAAATTTTGAAATAAAATTGAAAAGTAAAAATTTTGTATATATTAAAACCATCATTTCAAAAAGTAGTTGTTGTGGTTGAAAATTTACAACTTTGTATCAAGATTTGAGTAGAATTTCAAATAATTTTTATTTTAAAAATTAAAATATTCTTTTAAATGTATCTAAGGTAATTTCTATGAGTTAATTATTTCAATGATAGTGATTGTCAAATAGACTAATAAGAACTATTTATCTAAAGTGCAATGTATCTATCTAGATAAAAGCGAAAATAACAGAGGTGCTAAATTTTATAAATTACTAATTATTTTAGTGGTTAATCAGTTGAGCAGTTATAGATAGTGAAGGATTAGGGAATTTAATTATTAATTTGTTTATTTATTTATTTTCCCTCAAACCCTCAAACCTAACTTAGAGGGAAGTCAATTAATTTGACTCTTCAGTAGTTTAGGTTTTCCAAAAATTCTTAATTATGATTAAGGACTAAATATCTCACCGATACTGAAATTTTTGATCTAATTACAAAAATATTCGTGTAGTTTGAAAAATTATAATAACGTTTCTATTGTTAGATTAACAAATGAATTTGCTTGTAATATTTTAATTAATATATTAAAATTTCAGAATTGAATTAACTATAAAGGATGTTATTATTCAAATACATGAAGTACGATGTTTTTCGAGAGTCGATTGATACATCAAATGAATATATTATTCAGTTGAAAAAAGATTAATAGACACCGAATGAGAATTGAACATATAATCTCATGATTATGAGATCGTCCCCTTATTAATTATGTTAGAATTCATCGACTAGTAAATGAAATATTACCGTAATTAGATAGAATTCATCGACTAGTAAATGAAATATTACCGTAATTAGATCAAACAACAGGAAATGCTTAAGTCTATAATTTAATATTATTTTATAACCCCAACCTTTTTATCTACCAATTTGACTCTCAAAAACCACTAAGTACAGTATTACAGCATTCTAGAATAAGGCATTTTGATTGTTTTTTTTTTCAACAAATATGTTATATAATTCTTTTTATGAATGTGCAAACTATATATATCTAAATATTTATTAAAAAATATTTTACATACTTTGTGTTTATCCATATATAGTATAAAAAATAAAATATTAACTAAGAGAAAAAGTTTGATTTTGTATTTAAGTGCTACCCATAGTATGTCCATGGTATATGTGATAATGCCGACAATTTTGACGATGTTTAAGGCTTGGTCAATAATCTAATCGCACAATTAGTTAATTGTAATTGTCATTGATAAAACAAGAGAAATAATTTAATTAAGAAGATTAGATAAAGAATTAAACGATCCTTAACAAGTAAGCACCCAATCAAAAACCACCACATTTTTGTTTATTAAGAACAACTAGCAGGAAAAAAGATATTTCTTTTGAACAACTCTAATCAAGAACGAAATAATTTTAATTAATTTCTTAATTGCTCCTGATTAACAATTATGACAAAAGATAATTAAAGAAGATTCGATTCTGCGTAGGGGGAGGTAAGATAGGGTGATATGTTGGGTGACGTCATGCGTGCGTCAGCCATGGAGAAAGATGGAGCTTGAAGCTTAATCTTTAATTTGATGAGCTTTTCAGTTCCGTTTCCTAAAGTCAAAACCTAAACTAATTAGATTATTTAATTTGTTAGGTGGGCCATATTTTGATGGCGTTATTTGTAATATTTTCTCCATTTTTCGATGGTTTTCAAGAAGAAAAAAATTCTTTGGTAGCAAATAAATTAATTTGGACATGAAGTGATTAATATAAAAACAGCAATGTTAATGAAATTAAATCGAATTATGTAAATAAAAAAAATTGACAGTGCGCAAGATCTTGAATTGAGACGAGCCCTTATTCAAGTGGTAAAGTGAAAGTCGTACAACTTTTTAGCTATGAGTTTAATTTCTACCAATATTATATGAACGTTTATCTGTTGTTTGATACTTTAAAAGATTTGTCTTATCTTAATTCATATTCTTGATATTTGAAAGCATATGTTGATGTATTGATTGAATTTAACCTATTCTTGAAAAAAAGAAAACGAGTTTTGAGTTTCAATTCCATTGTTGTTCGTGCATTTCCTAATGTCTCGTCATAGGTTTTTGTACAATTTTTTCTGGATATTATTATTAATGACAAAAGAAATATTGAATGTTGAATGTTGACTATATTTGCGATATATATTTGGTTGAATACTAATATTCTAAATTAAAATAAAATTTTGTTTACTATTTTCACATGTTTAATTAATTTTTAAAAATAATTAATTATTAATTAAATTTGAAAATTAAAAATTTTACATTATCACTTCATGTGAGATAGTGCTTCTAGAAAGATATTTTTTTTTTTAAACTTCAACTATCTTAAATTTATTTTAGGACGTACACTTATAAATATAGAGCTCCATTTAAATTAACATCTATCATCTAATTCAATGATGTTATTAAATGTGTTTACGTACAATATTAATATGAAACTTCCTTTGTGTGCAGAATTCCTTTTTCCTTACTTTTATCTTAACTAAAACAAATAATGCCTCCCCTAAAAACATCAATAGAAATTTTTTATCTTTACTAAAGTCAATGATGCCTCCCCCAATAACATCAATAGAATATTTCTATCAAAAATCTTACATATAAATGTATTTATAAATATCGCTTTTATCTATTGAATGTTGACTATTACCACATTGGTTAAAACCCAGTCAACATCACCATCAACATATCCAGCGCCATTTTCCACTGTGTTCCGCGTTGGCCAAGCGTGTATCTTCATCCACAAACCTCAAGTTCATCAGCATGATGGCAATACCTTCATCAATTCAACCCCCTTATTAGTCTAGAATCCAAAAAATTACTTTCATATGGATCCATATGCTGACAACATTGAATTATTTGTACTATATTGTAGTAACTATTTCAAATGGTTTAATATGTGTATACTGGATTGATATTGATTTCAGTTCGAGGGTGATTCTTCGAATATAGTTTGGGTTGAATTGATCTTTGAGTTGGGCTTGATGCTGTCAACTTGGCCTGGGATACTTAAAATTTGAAATAATAAAAATCGTTAGATTGGGTAGGATTGTTAGGCGAAACCCCCTCTGATGGTCTTGGTATAGAATCAATCTGAATGTAACTAGGAAATGTGTTAAGTAATTAAAGACTGCATACTTATTTGATGCTCTTGATTTTCTATTGCAATTCGTGTTTCATTTTCTATTTTATAGTGTCCAAAATTTTATGATCTTATAAAATGGCATGTAACTAAAACAAGAAAATGGAGATGAAATATTGTTTTTTGTAAAATTTGGCCTGTGTGAAACCAAATACGATTGTCATGAATAAGACCTATTTCGTTGAGTTTTGAATCAGTTGAAGTTGACTCGGCTCACATCTAATTTCGCGAATTTTCTTCAGCTTGAGTGTCGCTAGCCCAATTCATAATGGGTATTTTAGTCATTTTATGACATGCAAATTCAATTTGAACCAGCCCACCTCAAGAATGTAACTTAACTATAATAAACTTACATCACAATTCATTAATTTCCGCCATATTTTCTAACACATAAACTAATTAAAAATAAAGTCCAAACTTTTTCGTCCCTTATTAGCAAATAATTCCATTCCCACCACTCTTTCCCTTCGTTTTCCTTTCTCCCCAAGGAACTTCACCCCCACGCCCTCCCCACCCTACCCCACCCCCTAAAAGTCTCTTTCTTTCTTTGTCTATAAAACAACAACCCATTGTCCCCTTTCTCTTCTTCTTTCTCATTTGCTTTTCCTTTCCGTTATTAGATAATCCATAGTCTGAAAAGCTTCTTCTTGTTAGTTGTTTTCGTTATATATAGTTAGCAAAAGATGGAAGGAGGGTTTGGTGCAGCTGGTCCGTCAATGGTCAATAACAGTAACGAAGAAGATGATGAGTTGGCAGAGCTTCCTCCAGGCTTCAGATTTCATCCTACCGATGAGGAGATTATCATACACTACCTATTGAATAAGGTGATGGATAGGCGGTTCGTGGCTAGGGCTGTTACAGAAGCTGATTTTAATAAGTGTGAACCATGGGATTTACCAAGTAAGATTAGTTCTAATTCCCTTTTGCTTAATTATTAATCTTAATCTTGCTTCATGAATACATCGTCGATCACGTGGTGTGATGAATAATTAGTAGAAGTAAAAAAACTTTTTATTTTGATTTTAGTTTTTGCTTTGATTTCTCGATTTTTTTTTATTTGTTAAGGTTATAGGATGTTAGAAATATGCAGTTTGAATCCTCTATTTCGATATGATAATAAATCATGATATGCTTGGCAATAGTTGGAATAAAAACTTTCTTTAAGGTCTGGTTGGATGGTGACTGTATGATCTGATTTTGAATCAAATATTGGAATAAAATCTTGGATTATAGTTTATGAGTCATGAAAAAGATAGAAATATGTTCGGTTATGATGTTTTTGGATTATAAAAGAACCTTCAAATCATGACCACGTAAGATCTCTCAAGGTGGATCGGGTGTTTAGATAGAGATATGGGAATCTTGATTTTCAGACATGACTTCAGGACAAGATGCAATATTGACAAGTTCCGAATAATTTTGATCGTGAGTCTCAATTTCGATCAGTGTGTGTGTGTGTATGTATGTATAAATGTTTCAATCTCTTATAATATTTCTGAAAAAATAATGAAACAATACATATCATGTCTGAAAATCTATTTTGCTTTTTGTTAATTGTGCAGAGAAGGCTAAGATGGGAGAGAAAGAATGGTTCTTCTTTTGCCAGAGAGACAGAAAGTACCCAACAGGGATGAGAACAAATAGAGCAACAGAATCAGGATATTGGAAGGCAACTGGAAAAGATAAGGAAATCTACAAGGGTAGGAACATCCTCGTTGGAATGAAAAAAACCCTTGTTTTCTACAAAGGGAGAGCACCTAAAGGAGAGAAAACCAATTGGGTCATGCATGAATATAGACTTGAGGGCAACTTCTCTAACTATAACTTCTCTAGGGCATCAAAGGTACTTCCATCTCATCTTTCTTGAAAAAATAGCAGTTATTTTTACCCCTTTTACGAACTGAAAATCATCATCAATATGGTGATGTGATAAAATTTTGTTTCCCGAATCCATAAGTAGATGTATTGTCACTAATTATTTTGATGACAACACTGAAATCTGTTATAAAAATAATTTTTGCTCAAAAAATCTATTACAGTTTCATCACAAGTGCCATCATTCATATATAATTTGCTATCTTGTCACATCCAGTAATATCCTGTCACATCTCCTATCTCACAGATGTGGTCTATTTGTGATGAAATTGCATCACTTTTTTCATTTTTTTATTTTTTTTTCTTTTTTCCTTCTTCTTTTTTTTTTTTTTTTTTTTTTTTTTTTTTTTTTTTTGAGAATGAATTTTTCCTTAGTGAATAGGTATTTCTTGCAGTACTGTTTCTTCCTCTCTTCTTAAGAAACTTACAAATATAATTTTGTTGGTTTTAACAGGACGAATGGGTTGTTTGTAGAGTTTTCCACAAGAACACAGGAATCAGAAGAAGTCCAGGTGTAGAACTAGCAAGAATTGACTCATTTGTGGATCATCTCCTGGATAGTCCCACACTTCCACCATTGACAGACTACACTTTACCTAGTTCAAGCTTTCCAACTTACAATGAAGATGAATCCAAACCAAACATTATTCCCTCATCAAGATTAATCTCGAATGCCCAAAACTACCCCCCAAACACCACCAACTCATTTTCTACTCCCCAAATTACCCTTCCCACTTCAATATTTCCTTATCAACCATCCTCGTCTCTTGATTATCACCAACATGGATTAAGCTCCATAATCCCTACTTTTCCCACAAGTGCTTTTCCCCTCAAAAGAGCACATGAAGCAAATGTAACACCAAAAATGGAGCTTTTTTCATCTAACAACTCTGTGAATGTTAGCCATTCACAAGACACTGGGCTTAGCACTGAAAATGTGGCTAATGAGATTACTTCTGTGCATTCAAATGCTGAAATTGGGAGCAAAAAGCCGTTCGATCAAGAACTTGATGGCCTAGGTTTTAGTCCAGATATTTCAGATTTGGATTCTTTGTGGACTACTTACTGATGATGATCAAGAACAGAGATATTATGCATGAATCACCTTCGCCGGGCCGTATTTTAGAATAAGGTTCATGGTGGTTCAAGAACTAATTTATGTATATATGTTAGCACTAATTTTATCATCTTTTTTTAGGGAATTAATTTGCTTGGTACATTCAATTTCCATTGATTTTAGATCATAGGTTCTGGTGATTTAATTTGCTAACAGTTGTGTGTTGTGTAAACTTATGTCTATTCTTTCATTTTCATCAGTGAGTTAGTTCTTTGGTTGTTTTCATTTTTGCCATTTGAATCTGTCCCTTTTTGTAAAATGATTAGTAATTGAAGGCTGCAACTTGGAATTAATGTTACTTTTTTTTTTCCCAATATTTAGCTAGATTTGGTCAACAATAACATTAAAAATTGTCAGAATTTTCAAGAAAGTGGTTAGGCATGTATTGACAAGTCTGTAGAAAGTTTCTTATAATAGCATAAAATATGTAATTTCAAGTCTTTTGTGGTTGAGCCCAGAAGATCCATCTTACTCATTTGTTTGTTGTACATGTATGATTAACAATGAGTGTATATTTAAGAAATTGTTGTGGTGAAGAGTTTTCCGAGTTTTGTGTTGGAATTTCCATCGAAATGTTAAAATTAGTTAAAGTAGAAATTTAATTTATTACAAGTTCATCGTAAGAACGGTTCAAATATATATATATATATATATATATTGCTTTTATTATGACTAATTAAATTGTTTGGCATTTCGTAATAAATCCATCATAGATGTGGTTTCAGTTATTCTAATCACAAAAAAGTTTTATATTATTTAAGGGTTGTTTTTTCCTTTTCCTTTTGGTTTCTCTTGAAGTGCACACTTAGCACAACATCGAAAAATGAATCTTGGGTTTAACTCAATCAAGTGAATTAACATCAAAGGTGGATATGATTTTAATATTATTAAAAATGGACCTTGGGCCTAAATCAATATTTAAAACTAACTTTTAAAATAATGATTATCCAAAATCATATAAAGAGGCTGCATTCCTTATACTTTTTTCGATATAGGATTCTAACACACAATCCCGTAAAAATGAAATTGGAGATGACACAGCTACTAGAACAATAACCCAAACTAGTATGAAATATAAGATGCACTTAAATTCAAATAGAACATGTGATCCATTTAACCTGGTGTCTCCAAGAGATTCTTGCTTAGAGTTTAATTTTTCCCACCATCAGAAAAGGTGTTACATCCTTAACAATCCAGGCTATAGTAACATGCCATGGCTTCATTGTCCATCAAACATTTTAGGATTAATCATTGATCTGACACAAACACGCCCCATTGGACACATTAACAAACTTTATTACATTCTTGAAATTAGTAACCCAAAAAAATAATTAATGAAGTGTAGACTTTAAACTAAAAAGGGTAGGGTTTAGCTGTTGGAATATTCCCAACTTCCTTTATGAATCTGCAACTTATCCGTTTATCTTTCCTAGAATTATGCAACATATATAAATATAATTTGACCATTTTATTTCTTTTTTTTTTTTGGCATATTTATAAAAAAATGTTTGTGTGTGCGTGCGTGTGTATATATATATGTATATAAATATTTGGTTTTTGACATAAGCTTATAAGTTGTTGAGTATTGAAAGCAAAGGTTCCAAGTGGTTCATGCTTGCACGTATGGCAACTATGAATATATTGATGCTTCATTCAAGCAATTATGAAGATAACAATTATTAATGTATATGTGAATATAAATAGCATATACATCATAATCAAAATTCCCAATTTTTTGCATGGAATTATGGAGATTGAAGTAAGTGGCACTCTACCTTTGGACATAGGTAGATTGGTGCATGACAGTCAGTCCCTTAACGAAGGAGATTACCATCTAATTTGCAAAAAATCAGTCAAGCCTCCTATTAGAGACAAAATCAGGGGGTTGTCAACGTGGCCGAACTCGCAGAAATCTTAAGGTTCAAGCTTGAGATCGACGAGAATATTCTTCATTGTTTGAGCTTGGGTTTGAATGAAAAGAATCGAGCTTGAACTCGAAGTTTTAAGTATTTTTTTTATTGAACTTTTTAAACTTAAAATTTATTTATTTATGTTCATTATTCATAAGTATATAATATATAATATAATTACTAAAATACACTTAGATAAATATAACTAAAAGCTTGGGAACACGCTTACGAGCTTATGCACAACTAACTTTAAAGTCGAGCTTGGTTCACTAGAAAGCTCGAGCTCGATTTTGTTGGAGCTCAAGTCAAGCATTAGTTGAGCCGGATCTCGAGCTTGCTCACCAGGCTTGACTCATTTGGCCTCCCTAAACAAAATAGTAGTTGATCATGTCTGCTATCACTAATAATATGTATTATAAAGTAAGTTTTGTTATAATAATAATTTTCATAAAAATTTAAGTGTATAAATAATTATGTTTAAATGGTACCATAAATTATTATTGCCAAATTAATTGGTCCAATGGCCCAAAAGATAGGCCTAATAAGTAATGGGCCCATTAACTCTTAACAAAAGTCCCCAAATACTCCAAGATTCGTATTTTCTCTAGGAAATCATTTTGGAAGAAAGTATATAATTACAGGACAAAAAATGTAATTTGCCAAAAAAGTGAAAAAAAAAAAAAAAAGTTCAACGCCTTTTCCCTAGAATCAAGAGGCTAACGACCACATGAGTATTATGTGACTATACTGTTAAATATTTGACCAGACAAAGGGGGGTTGTAAAGGTGCAAGGCAATAGAAAGGTTAAAATTAAAATTTTTAATATGATACATTATTAATAATTTTGAATCCAAATGTGTAAAAAACCTGAGTTATGAGATCAAAAATATGATTTTTCCTGTGCAACTTCACTTGAGGGGACCTCCAAATCAAATAATAACAAACTTCCCCATCTAGAATTTTTCATTAAAACAAAATAGGCTTAAACTTAACATAGATATTTATGTCATATTAACAAGCCACTTATTAATCACTCCATCAAGAGTTAAGCTGTTGTAGCCTACAATATCGAGAAATCATTACATATTTATTTAGTAAAAGCATATCCATTTTGTCCTGCTCTTCATAATTATTTGCCTAATTATATGGTCATCTAAAAAATTAGCGCAAGTGTTTTACTAATCTTAGTTTTATATAATTGAGTGATTTCTACATTTGAAAATGCCTTCCTTTGTACCATACGTAAAAAATTTATACCAGACAAAATTTCTGCGAAACGATAGTTTTAAAGGGTAATTACTTCGACAGCCCCTCCACTTACGTTCGGCTTAATTACAATGACATTCTATATGACTTCAAAAAGAATACAATAGTGTGTACATCTTGTTTTTAGTATAATTTATGGAAAATTTAATGGAGTAATAGTTGGGTTTTGTGAAATTACACTAACACTACTTTGAAGTTGGATGAAAAATAAAAATTCAAACCCCTGTACTACAAAGTGTTACTGTTAGGGGGGTAATTGTAATTTTTCAGTGTTACTGTTAGGGGGGCAATTGTAATTTTTCAAACATGGGCTCTATATACTTCTTTATGTCTTCCGCCAGCTGAGTTAGTGGTCGAGAGTCTTATTATAATTTGTCAAACCATAGGGAACGCTATTTTAACTAGGCCGAACCTGAGGTGGTTTCGAGGTAATTATTCCTTTGAATAATCATAGTGGAAGAATGATAATATGAACATAAAAGCTTAAGATCATGGCTTTTGAGAGAAAACATCCTAATTCAGGTGTTTAAACCAACAATTTTACATTAACTTATCCGAATGTACGTCAAAGGCATCCTCAAATCTATTTGTGCCTGGAAGACTGCCACACAATACCTAAAAACTGAACAAAAACCATAAAACTAATCCTTTTTACTTACTAATCTTTTCATCATCGTACTCCACCGCAACTAAATTTTACGCTAGTCAACGACTAACTACAAACATAAGAAGATTGAGGAGAGACAGTGGAAACTGACACAGAAACAGAACAAGTACTCACCTTTCTGTTTGTGCAATGCACATTTACAGTTGCGACGATTCAGCCTTCGCTCAATATCCATGTCTCGCATCGATAAACTTGCATCAAAGACACCCCGAAACATCATATTAGCTGATCCGGCGGCCATTTATCTCTGCTATTTCTTCTCTTTTTTCCAAGATTTCTAATATGCTTTCAAGTGTGCGAGTGTGGATGTGGATTTGTGTGTTTATAATAGTAATTTGAGAGAGAATTTGTTGAAATTGCTGCATGTTTAATGAACGGTATATATAGGGCAGAAGATTATGCTTTGTTGATTAGAACTATAGACTGCTCTAGAAATTTGCTTGAGAGAGAGAGAGAGAGAGAGAGAGAGAGAGTGTGTGTGAAGTTCAAGAGAAGAAGTTTGTTCTGGAAATTGTACTCAACAATGAAGTTGCTTTGTTTTGTTTTTTGTCATAGAATTAATCTTTATCACTTGTCTCTAAGGAATTTGAAAGACAGAGAATATTGAAATGATCAGACAGTTCTTGCTTTCTATATTCTTTATGACTACTGAAGGGAATCTATGTTTTCATAGTGTAGTCCGATGTTAAGGGGTTTTTTGTTTTCTTTTGTCATGCAATGCAGAATAGTTGTAGAACTAAGGATCTTATTGTTTGTATTTTCACTTGATTCTTGATCATGCATGGTCCACAGATGAGATAACAAGAAATTAATACTGCAACACATTAGTGTTGGGATATGGAAAAAAATTTGAATATTTGAATTAACACTTTTTAATAATTGATGAATGTCATGAAAATATTTTCTAATGTATACCTATTTGTAACTTTACAATTTGAGCAGCAACTGATATATAATTCTTAATGTGGGATAGCCGAGTCTCATTTATTAAGACATTATATAGCTATGTAAAATATCTCCCTTCATGGCACATCTTTATTTTCTGATGTTCGTTGGTTATTGATTTGACCGTTCTCTTATAGGCCTATATTAAAAACCCTAAAATTTCGAGGCGCAAAGCCCATTTGATCATTTTTCAAATTAAAACGCCCTTTCTCATTTAAATGTCAATGAGTATCAAACGTAGCAATTAACAAAATGATAAAATATTTTGTAATGTACCTTTCTCTTTTTTTTGTCAGATTAGCGACTCTTGTTGCAATGTGTAATTTGATGATCACCCAACTCAAATGAAAATTTAACAAGTATCAACAGCTTTTGTACTTTGATTTTTGGGATAATTGCCTAAACAACCCCTGAGGTTTATCATAATTATCAAAATATTCTTTGATATTTGAATAATTACCATTATACTCTTTAAGATTTGGATAGTTACCATTACACTCTTGGAAAATCCTATGAATAAGAGGGTGTGATCGTAATATTATACATCCTAGGAGGTCTAATTGTAATTATGCA
>JACFYI010003588.1:496840-509952 GCA_014898755.1 Handroanthus guayacan | reverse complement strand
AAAAAAAAAAGAAGAAGAAGAAGAAGAAGAAAATAAAAGTAAGGCCTACACCCTATGTGGGAATCGAATGATAACCTCATCATAATGAGACCCCACTTTATCAATTAGGCAGGAGCTCATTAGCTACTAACTACTTTGTCTAAAAACACATTAATTAAACATTTTTCGTTTGAATTTAAACAAATGTATGCCGAGATCAATTATTCTACAAAACAAAGTACTAGATTATTAATGACTGCTTTAATGTAAAGCATGTGGGTTTTAGGCGGCTTTATACTGTGATTTTAACTAGAATCGACAAATTATGGTAGTAATTGCTCTTGTGAATATCTACAAGTCGCATTCCAGTCAAACAATGTTAGTTTTGGAGAGAATTGCATATTATCCCCTGTTATATTTCAAAATAGCATATAGACTCCTGTGTTATTTTAAATATCATTTTAACCCCTGTGTTTTTAATTTTATTGCATTTAAAAGGCAAGTTGCATGCGTGGACTACACATGCGGAAATTGAGTATGGAACTCCAAATTTGGCTGGAAAATGATGAGAATACTCCCGACTTCTTCTTCTAAAATGGTCTGATGTAATGACAGCCACATTTCCTCCTTTTTCACGCCATTTTTCCTCTCCAAGCTTCGACTTTTCCTTGGGAAAATTACAAAAATGGCAAGTTCAAGTGTGAATAGCTCGAGGAAGAGAATGGTACAGAAACCCGAGGTACAGTAGATCTAAGGTTTGGACCAACTCTTTTTTGCAATTGCAATAAAAAACTGCAATTAAAGTTGTTGAGTCGAAGACGAAGATGTCAAGGGGTAAGCTTTATTACTCTTGTCCACTGTGGAAATGCAAATTCTTTGCGTGGCTTAAAAAAATTGAAAATGTCAAGGGGTAAGCTTTATTACTCTTGTCTACTGTGGAAATACAAATTCTTTGCGTGGCTTAAAAAAATTGAAAATCACTTTCCATCTTCAAATAAAAGAACAACAATGGACCACTTGTCTTTTAAAAAATTGAAAATCACTTTCCATCAAGTACATACTCCATACACAACAAATCACAAAATAATTCACAAAATAATTACCAATCAACTTAACAAGTAATCAGTGCCCAGTTGAAAACAATAACACCACACCTATCAACATGAAAGAAACTTAGAGGAAATAAGCCATGGAATAAAGATTACTCGAAGATTTAATCGGTGGAAATGAGCACAAGTCGTTCACTTCAAAAGGGTGAAACTCCTTCAACATGATTTTTTTTTTTAAGTAACCGCACGTGTTCGGTCAAGACAAAGGAGAAGAATCGAAGCAGCTGCTGTTCAGGTTTCCTTTTGCTAATTTCAGGGGCAATTTCGGACTTTTATGTTTCAAACAAGGCTGATAAGGGGGTGCGGCATGTGTGCAATAAAATTGAAAACACAGGGGTTAAAATGATATTTAAAATAACACAGGGGACTATATGCTATTTTGAAATATCACAGGGGGGTAATATGCAATTCACTCGTTAGTTTTGTAACCATGGAATATGCGATAGTTCCTAGTAAATAGAGTTCTACACTCTTAACCTCGGAATTATCTCCTAAGTAAAAGGATGCCATAAATTAATATATATATATATTAATTGATTTTTATAATACACTTGATGTGTGTGATTAAAATTTAATATGTATAAAATTAAAAATATTTTTAATTTTATATGACAATAGATTTGTGTAAATATATTTACTCAATGAGAATATATTTAAAAAGAATTAAAGAGTATAAAGTTAGAATCAGAAATAGTATAATTAGAAAAAAAATAAAGAGAGAAATAGAATGATGCATGCATGACAAAGAATAATTCTTTACACATTCATTTATCTTTATTGTAATAATATAGTCTCCAGAAAAATACTCTCAAAATACCCGAATACAAAATTAAACATTCATTACCAAAGCCTTTGGTCAACCCTAAATATCTGTGCCCACATCTGCTGATACGCGTGGATGCCCAAGAAAATTTAGTTAATAGGCCTCATATCCTTAACCCAATAAAATACATATTATTTTACCCTAAATACCTATCACTCCTGTAGGTAATCCGTAAAAATCATATATAAATACACATACACATATATCTTTTGTTTTTCAAAATAATAATAATAATAATAATAATAATAATAATAATAATAATAATAATAATAATAATAATCCAAATAATTATTTCCCAAATTTTTCAGTTTTTATTTAAAAGTGTAATGCCGACTGCCGAGGGAAGTGAAAGCTTAATTCTGAATAGTGTAACTAATAGCTAATTGCAAATGTTATGTTAATATTGTGAGACTGAATAGTGATACTAAATGCCAATGTTATGTTAATGTAGTGGCAAATTTTAATTCTTGCTAAAAAAATCAACTTATTAGTAGTTGGGTTAGATTTTTTACTGTATAGTAGTTTGATTAAATATTTTTTTTTCTTAATTATTGATTACGAATATTATAAATTTGATGTATAATATTAAGAATTGGTTGTATTAATTATCTTTCCCTAAAAAATACAGGCAATATTGAAAAAGGGAACATTTAATTTAAAGGTGCTTCCTACAGTGTTGGCCCTCAAAAAAGGCTGCTTAGGATATTATATAATTCAACCATTTAGACCTCATAAATAACGTCAATTCATTTCTTTTCAACCTTTTTGTAATATATTTGGCTAAAACGTTAATTTTTGTTTTTTCAAGTGGTCCATTGCGGTAGTTGTCCTAAAATTATATTCTATACTTACACGCATCTTGACTATCTTTTGCCCAGAATCTTGTTTTTTTCTAGTTTTATGTCACTTTGCAAATACGTGTGTGGATTGCAAACTATGTATATGCCATTTCAAATGAATTACATTTTATTATTAAAAAATAAAAATAAAAAATGAATTGTATTTTATATAATACCAACTACATGTATAATTGGATATTCTTATAAATATCTTGTAATAATAATTGTTGGGTTTAAGTGAACGACGAGCACATTTTAATTTGGAGAAAATTGAGACAAAGTAATATATAGTTGAAAAAGAACTGAAAGATTAGATAAATCACAAAATTGAGTATAATAACAAATCAAAATGAAGATTTTTAGTTATTACTTCATTTTTTGTGTTCCTCAATATGTTTATTAATGTGAAATTTTGTCGTATAAACTAAGATAAATATTTACGTATTGTTTATAATATTTTAAACTTTTTTAATAATTTCAATGTATTTATTTAATTTTCTAAAACACCTGAAAATGTAAAAAGACAATATATAGTAGATTGAGAGTGACTTTTATATAAAGCTGGAGTTATAAACCTTAATAAGAATATTTGGGAAACATCATATAAAATATACTGAAAAAATATTTGGTGTTTTATATAAACTAGCATTTGACTCACTCAATATGCACATATTTAATAATTAAAATGTAATTCCTTTTTTTTTTTTGAGGGAGAAATATAATTACATACATTGAACTATAAAGTGATCATATTACTTAATTTTGACATAAAGGCAATTACTAATAGTAATTGTGAAGAATTTAGTTACTAATAATATTAATAATTTATTAATTCATGAGTAGTAAGTTACAATCATAAAACTAATTAAACATTTAATAACAACATTTTGGAAAGTTTGCATGAAAACAGGCCAAAATAGCTGGTG
Organism: Handroanthus guayacan; assembly: GCA_014898755.1. Classification (NCBI taxonomy): domain Eukaryota; kingdom Viridiplantae; phylum Streptophyta; class Magnoliopsida; order Lamiales; family Bignoniaceae; genus Handroanthus; species Handroanthus guayacan. Next base: position 506,276 of record JACFYI010003588.1, on the reverse strand, counting down.
CTTTATTAATAGTATAGATATATAATATAAATATAGTAAAAAAAAATATTCTAAAAATTGTAACATATATATATATATATAAAATAAGCTCCAATATATGAAAATTTCAATAAATGCATGCATGTGCCTTGATCGTGCGCAAGTTGTATTGAAAGCTGAGTAACGTGTCGTATGATCTCACTACAGTTGGCCTCCAAATACTCCCCAATAAAACAAGTAATCATTATTCATAACATGCCAAAATTAAATTCAAAGAACAAATTATTTATTAATTTATTATTTTATTTAGCAAATTAACTTTTGCAATTTCTTATGGTCGGGAAATTACAGTTCGAACCGTTCGAGGAGCCGACCACGCGACTTGCATATGCAGAGGTGCGGTGCATCTGCCCAATGTTGTCTCTCCAAATTTCTTGCAACTAAATTATACCTTTTGTTCGTTTTCAGATTCCTTTTTTCTTTCCCTTAATCAAATTAAGAATTAAGAAACTGGAAAATGGATATTAAAAAAAAAAAAAAACCACTATATATGGGGCGTATTTTGTGTGAAAATGCACAGGGAGAGAGATGGTGGAAGAGATGTCATATGACTTCAGAAATTTACAGTTACTTAATGTTTATAAAATATAATAAAATATTTATACCTTTTAATAAAGTTATAGTCCATATTTTGTGTGTTTTTCACTTAATATCCCTAAAATTGCTTCATTTTGTTGTATTTTTGTGTATATATTTATTTAATTTCTAAAAGCATCCTCATTTTCATTTTATTTGAGTGTTAAAAATCATTACATGTCCAATACATTTAATTTTTTTTTTTTTTTTTGGGACCAATTCATTTAATAATTCACTACCCATTTTTGCACTTTTTCTCCTTTTTCTTTTTCTCCATTTTGTGATCAAAGTTTTTCATTTCTTTAAAATTATTATTGTAAAAGAAAATATCTTTTTCTGTTTCATGTCAAGTTCGTTTTCACTTAAAATCAATTTGGAATAAAGGATCTAAAATTTCATAAAAAGCAAGATTATTTATTTGTCATTCATATGTTTTTACACATATACAAAATTATATATGTATAAATACAATTACATTAGCCTTTTTCGTTGTCCCTCTACCTTATTATGATTTTTGTAGAATTAATTTAATTGCTTTATACAGATAAAAGAGTAGATCCATACATATCATATTTATATATTAAATTAATTATACCCCAATTATTAAATATGAATGTCTTTAGTGTGCACCAACAACTATTACAAATTAAAACCAAAACCCAAGCCAGCTATCACCTTCAGTCTTTTTGTGTATCATTTCAGATTTAATATAGAAATTGTCCAAATTTCAAAATTTTATTTGCTTTATCTTGTAGACTGTCCTTTCACATACACGAACTCAGAAATACATCTGTTGCTTCAAAGAAGAAAATTTCCAGCCTTAGTCCTGCATAGTAACAACAAAAATGTCCAAAACATATTTTTTAATAATAAAAGCGACCGAATCAGAAAAATCAATGTGGCTATCTCAATTAAAGAAACTCAAATACCACCAAATGTTTTTTTTTTTTTTTTAATCAACTAAAGCTGGATGGAACTAAACCAAACTTGGTCACCGCAGCCTACCTCCACTTCTCATTGGATCAAAATTATGAGCCAATCATCACACCTCATAATACACCCGAAATATATGACGTCCTCAGGAGTTCAAACCGAAATTAAGTATTCAAGATGAAAATGATGAAATTTCACGGCTAGACCACCATCTTGGTGTAAACTGTTCAAAACTTAAGTCCAAGTTGTGCAATTGAATGTAATCAAACCCAGCAGAGAAGCTTGCGGAAAATACAAGCTCGAAATATATATTGGCACTCAAGTTCAACTTGATTATTAATTTATTATTACAAAGTCGAGCTCGGAATTTTTAATTTACAAAGGAGTAAGTATAGTTTAATTCATTTGAAAATAAAATTCATGAAATGATACTATACATTTTTTATAATATATGTTGATTTATTAATATTAAGAAAATTAAATTAAACGCGTGATGGCTCGCCAACGAGTATAGATGCTGGTTAATTCACAGCCAGTATATTCCATTACAGGGTCATAAATGAATAAAAAAGAAAAGAAAAGAAAAAAGAAGAAAGAAGAAAGAAAACAGTCACATGCATTTCGCGGGGAAGAAAATAAACAACCGACCAAGCCACGACCTTGATTTCACTCACAATTTTTTATTTTTTTATTTTTATTTTTTATTTACAGACACTGAAATCTAGATACATCCATCAATAAATCAAGGAAAAAGAAAAAGGAAATTCACGCCTTAGGTGAAAAAGCCTCCTCTTCAACATCATCTTTCCACAACATCAATTGCGACGGCGTCCTCGTTATCACCGCCGCCGCCGGGGAGGAGGAGCAAGACGGCGAGGATTGGCTGATCAACGACAGACAACTCTCGCTCCACGATCTCCTAATCGGGTAAGAGATATTGTTATAACGATTCAGGTGGGGGCAGTGGCCGTAGGACTGGTGGAGGGCGCAGCCGCAGTTCTTGTGATAGGGGCGGCGCTGGATGCCAGTATCGCCGGAAATGCAGCCTTCGAATGGCCCCCGGAGAAGCCCATCTCCAGCAGCCCCCATCGCCATAGGCGATCCTTCCCTTTTATGTCACTCTCGATTGAATCTTTAGGTGCTGTGGGCGATAGAACTTTTTGGGAAATTTTCTGTTGGGGAGGTGAGATGCGAGTGGGGGCGTGGGGCTCGGGGGTTTAAATAATGAGGAGGGGTCGGGCTTGCCCAACTTGTAATGTGAGCGGATATTGCGTATACGGGCCGGGGCGTGTGGAGGGGTCTTAGACTTAGTACACCTAAGCGGGGCCTCTTTTAAATTTTTTTGTTATATAATAGAAAAAGTGACCCCTCAAATTTATTTTTTATTTTTTTCTCATTATTTATATCTTTTTAAAAAATTAAAAATAGTATTCGGAATTCTTCCCTCTTGTTCATGACACTTTCTTTTTCTCCTCCACTACATTTGTTTTGAGTCCCGTGGAGTCCAAAATTTTCTTTCTAAATCTCTAATGTGGATCTGGTTGAGATGTTTTTCACATTTTTTTCTTTCGTAAGGCAGTAGAGTTTTGTGATTTAAAGTTTGGTTTCCACTTTAATAGAATATTGGATCCAACAAATATTACATTTATTGCATTTGCTTAGTATTTTTCCCTTATTCTTATTTATGCTCTCGTTGATCTTGTTTTTACTTATTTTCCATAATTGTTTTATGTGCTGTTTTCTATCTTCGTTAGTTCAATTTAGCATGCAGTATTGTAGTTTGAGTTCTATCAAATTTCTTCATGTCGAAGATAAAACTCTTCCAAAGGGTTTTCATCTATGCTATTTTTCAAGGACAATGGCTTTGGGGTGAGAATTTCAAGGAATATTTGTAATCTCTTATGGAGGTGATCATAGTATTGCAAACTCCCTGCTCTTCCTACTCCAATTTTAGTGGGTTTTTTTTTTTTTTTTTTTTGTTACCTTATTTTAAGTTTCTTTTGTATATGCCATCAAGCATAGGTCTTAGTTTCTTTTATTGCCTCATTGTACTTTCAATTTTGTTGTTGTTTTTCTTAATGAATGATGTTATCAGACAACTTCGTTTATCATATGAACTTTCAAGCATAATACGTAAATCAAAAACTAGTGTTAAAGAACATTAATCTTGTTATTTCTGTATTTTCCTGCTCATAAAATTGTATTTACACCTCTTCAAGCTACGAAAAATAACTTTTGAACTAGAACAGGTAAAAAATAATGAGAAATATTTTGTCAAACGCAACATACTATTTTTCTGACAACAAATTCCGCTTAAAACCTTCACTTGGAAGCAAATTGCTATGATAACTATAAATCGTGGGAATAAATAATTTTAAATTATTTTGTAAGATGATATGCCAAAATTGTTTTTAAACTCAAATAAAATTCATGAAACCTCAATTTCATCAATTTGGCAACTCTCATCGAGCTTCAATTTACCCGAGGGGCCAACCCTACCTGCAATTAATTCCATATCTTAGTATATGGTGATAAGATGTTGACACTTGAAAGAAAGTACTCGTGAACACTATTTTTCAGGAAAGTTGCAGGCACCTCGTAAAAACATCTATAGGTTTAACCAAGATAAAACCTAGAACCTAGGAAACAATTTTGTATGTTAGCATTTAGAATGTTCTGCACTTGCCTAGAGCATCCTAGAAGTACTTTATGACAATAACTATATAATCTATAGTATTTATATCTTTTATTTCTTTTTTTTTTTCCCCTTATAATCTATAGTATTTATTCAAATAGCAATTTGAGTCCTTGAACCAGGAACAATGAGTTTTAGCTAATGCAGTAATGCAATAAGCAAGAATTATACATTGGTGCGGTCTCTTCTTCGATGTAGCGAACTTAATAGAGATGGAAACTCGCTTACCTTCAGCACAATGGAAATAGCTAAATACTTTTAACTTTTAGGGCACAAGAAATATTAAAAACTACTTGATTTGATTATAAAGAAGCATAACAGTGATTGAGAATAATATTTATAGGTAAGGGTGCAATTAATTAATATCAGAGCCCTTATGAAATTTTTAATTAGATACTTCCATTTAAATTAATTTGAGTTCTTTAATTAAAATAATACTATCTTCATTTAAATTATTTCATCATTATACATTATTAATCTATTAACATATAATTTAAAATTATGCTAACATTTAAATCATCATATTATTTAACAGGTTTCGAACTATTTCTTATTTTAATTCAAAAAGTATTTTTAATTTAATGGTAATAAATATATGTAATTCTAAATTTATTCACTGAAAATAATAATATTATTAATTTTTTAATAGTAATAAGCTTCAATATTTGAATATATATATAAGTTTGTGAGTTGACTCACAAATTTTTTGACATATAAATTGGAGTTGTTTATCTATGTTTGAGTTTGGGAGGATCTGGCTCATTTGGCCATGAATCGGCTTGACCTATTTTATTCCTCTATTTCATCTGAGAGTCACATCGATCCCTTTATGTCATGCACTGCTTAAGATGTTCTTTATTGTAGTCAATATATTGCTGAATTGGATTGAATTTAAGTGATTTGTTGGATAAAACGATAATGTAACGCATTATTTTTGCATATTTATCATCCATATGCATTTTCAAAGCTTAAATTTCTAAATACTAAGTATTTCAACCCGAAAATAATATTAAAAAATAATCTATATGCATTTTCAAGCCTTAAATTCTCTAAATTCTGAGCATTTCAACCCAATGTTCTCCCAAATAAAAAAATAAAATAAAATAAAATAGAAAACGGAAAAGAACAGAAAATAAAAATTGAAAGGGGGCCCAAAAAAAAAAAGGTGTACTGACTTTCAAGGTGTATACAAAAGTGCATACTTGCAAGGTTAAGGTTAGCTCAAAGTCAAACCTGCTGCATCAGAATTGATGTTTTCTTGTTAGATAAAAAAACGAGAACGTTAACCTACAAAAATCAAATTCAATTAGATTTTGTTTGGATTTAGGGGTTTATAAATAAAATTTTTAATTTCATAATAATAACATTATTAAGATTACAATGAATTTCATATGTTTCGAACTTTCATTTTTTTTTCTTTTCCAGTCATCGCAATGATCCAAATTCATCTCACACAATAATCATCTATAATCATGCTCCAAAAATAACTTTAGGTTATGCATGAATTAAAAAAATTTGGAATTAATGAATTCAGTACTGATTGATCAGGATCATTGAAAATGTGATAATTAAAATTTTGAATCCATAATTATTGAATATTATCCATATAAGATGATTATTATTACCAACTTCAGTTTTTTAATTTTAAATCCTTTGCCACAAATTCAATAGTCAATTCTCTAATACAAATTTTAGTTTTGCTTGTGGCCAATGAGTTTCAAGTTTTCGTGACACATTTTTTCTTTTTCTTCTTTCCTTTAGGTTACCTACTCAATATTACCTCTTCACCAATTAATGCCATATATAATCCCTCTAATAACTTAAGATTAATAACTTTGCTTTTGTACTCTGTCAAAATTTATTAAATTACACCTTAAAAATGATAAATATTCTTCACTTACAGTCACAACTTCATACGCTAAGAAACTCCACTTATGTGATGGAGATTAAACGGAGACCAATAAGTCATAAGTTATATAATCAATGGATAATTATCTCAACGCCCTCTGTGATTTGAAATAATTATCAAAATACCTCTTTAAATTTGGATAGTTACCATTAGGTCCATTACACTCTCTACCTTTAGTTAGTTAATAAAGACTTAATGAAAATGTGTAATAGTACAAGTAGACCAAAATCAATATGTTAAATTTTTAGATGATATAATTATAATGTTACACAAGCTCTGGAACTGAACTAATAGTAGAAGATGTAATGATAATTATCTAAATCTTGCTGAGTGTTTCAATCACTATCCCTAAAATCTATTTAATCAATATAAATATTTTTAATATTTTTATTCTTTTTCATTTCTTCAAACTTAAATTTCCTCAATCAATCATTTTCAAAGCTCATGCGTAAAACATAATTATTTAAATGTTAGCTAACACAAATAATTTATTTTGAACACGATAGCACATACCTACTTAAATTAAATGTGGCAATTGGTTTAGCGTTTATCCAACTTTAATTAATAACATTTAAATGCTCTCATTCACACGTTTATCTTGCATTCTCACTTTATGTCACTTACTTTAGTACTAACTATTCAATGATGAGGCAATTTATATAAATTTTAGTCCTTTGTCAATATTTTAGATCAAATAATCCATTGTGCCTTGGCAGATTATTTTTTTTTAGAGAAGCAATTAATATATTCAATCAATACATAATTATGCATTAATAACTATCAAAAATTGTATATAATAATTAACAATGAGAACTTTGGACATCTTGCTACTATATAGTAGAAAATATTCAAACAACCCTATCATAAAAAGATAACATCATACACTAATGGAATAGAACTCATGACCACTGAAATTATGAGACCTTCACCTCGTCGTTAGAATAATGCTTCGTCGTCACTTGGCAGATAAATGATCATATGTTGATATACACATCACAATTGTTCCTTTCAAGAATTTAATTGCTTATCCTCTTAGCATAAACATTGAAAGAAGACTTGGGATCCACTCATGTTATTAGGACAACTATAATAGAATGGAAAGGAAGGTCTTATAATTATGAGAATATGAGTTGGCTGCTTCACAAGGTGTGTGGGTCTTTTTTCTACCGAATTTTACTTGATTTTTTACTGTATATATAGTATAATAACTTTGTTAAAAAAATTTCATGTTAATTATTAATCACTGAATATGATTAATCTGATGTGTTGATGTAAGGATTGAATATGTTAATTGTGTCTCCATAAAAAATGAAATGAAGGATTACATTAAATAATCGAACAAACATTATGCATATTTTAGATGATTGTTTAAATAATATATCGATCATTTTAGTTTATCACGTGTTTATTTTAATTTAATTGACTCGGAAAATCTGAACATTTTCTCTATGAATAACAGGTAGTTAGGTTTCATAGGAGACACATCACATCCCAATGTTAATCATATTTGCCATATGAGTTTCGACATGCAGTGATGCGAATCGCAGATTAGGAATCTTCCTCGAATTCAAGACCCGACGAGTTATATTTAATAGATCTATTCAACGTAAAATCAGACTTTCAATGGTATGTTTTCTATGGTATTTCAAAAATATCCCTTAATATTAATATATTTTAATAACACCGGTGATCCACTAAAAAGTCTAACTCATTTTATATTTGATTAAGTAAGTAATTATATTGAATATACTAATTCTTATTTAGTTATTAAATATGTATATATTAATGTATATTATTATACATATTAATGTATATTAATTTTTAATATTTTGATTATTTTTCATACATAACACCAAGTGCGCACTAGACTTTAGTAGCAAGTTGGATATATATATTTTTTTTTAATTGTAGTGATAGGAAAACAAATTGGGTCCAACTTTCAAACCAACAATGAAACTCAATTTTTTAATTTTAAAAAGTTTACAACCCGGCTCAAAACGGAGTAGATTTGTAGAGGGGTTGAATTTAACCTGGGCCACCGCAGCCCGTAAGTGTTAATTCAGTTGTGAAGCCTCATTTTTGGAACCCATTTATTTTGGGCCCATTTCAAGACCAAACCTAACCCGATCCTGCTGTTAATTGACGAAATAGCAAACTGAAGATGGGATCTCCTATTTTAAAATAGTGTTTCATCTCTTATTCCATGATTTAAAATTACGTCACGTCACGTTTATTAAATATTTTCTTGTAAAAATGGTTAGTAATAAATGCAATACAAATTACATGTATTTAAAAGCATGGAATAGAAGATGAAATACTATTTAGAATACGAGATTTCGTCTGATAATGAAATTTCCAAACTTCATAAGGTCAATTCTGTGGATACAAATTCTCTGACACTATTATATTTGGTATAAAAATTTTGGTGAGGAAAAAATTTAAAAAAAAATTACTTAGAAAAATATTTTGATTGTTTGATTGACAAGAAAAAATGCTAAGGACAAAAAAATAAAATAAAATAGACCTTGAAAAAATATAATATAAAATGGAAAAACTCATTTCTTCACAAACTGGTGTGGAAGACAAAAGAAGAAGAAGAAGAACTTATTTGACACCTCTCTCTCATTCTATACCTCATTATTAAGACTTGTTCATCATTTCTTTCCTCATATTTTCCTGAACAACCAAACAAACTTGAAACAAATGACCTTTTTTCCCCTTCTCTAACTTCATTTCTTTATTGGGATAATTCTTTTTTTTTTCCCCCTTCTCTTACTTCATTTCTTTGTTGGGATAATTTATATCTACACCTCTGAAGTATGACATAATTATCAAAATATCAATTGAAATTGAATAATTATCATTATATTCTTGCTGTTAGTTCAGGTAGCACATAATTAGAATTACCTTAACTTTTGCAATGTACTATATATTTTACATATACAAGATGATATATAGTCGTGCTTTGGTACATTCGATGTATTTGCTACAAATTTTATAGTATAAAATAAAATAGATATTTATTTACCTTTCCATAGTACCCGGAATCCTTGTTCTAATAAATGAATGCATTTATTTAATTTTTAAAATACATGAAATTTAAAATCCACAATAATAAATTTTGAGTTATACAATAATAGTTATTTATACATGAATTGCAGTTAAAAAATTTAACAAGGATATTTTTTATATTTCATATGAATACACAAACAAAAATGGTTTTGGTGGTTTTATGTAGTTTTTCTTTTTCCTTTTTTTTATAAGTAATGTAACGCCCCGTGTCA
>JACFYI010003588.1:450805-467917 GCA_014898755.1 Handroanthus guayacan | reverse complement strand
ACATAAAAATGGCAGAGGTAAGCAATTGAGTTGGGTTTTCTTTTTCTTTTTGGTAGTTTTTGTCTTATGGACGCTAAACTCAGAGTCTTCGCTTGAGTAGTTGCTTATTTCATGACATGTTATTTCAGAGGGTATCTTGCTTTTGATTCCTTTTTTCAGCAAAAAAGCTTGTTTTTCTGTCATTTGCTTCCTAATATTATTTCTAATTGCAGAGTGAAGCCGGCAAAAAGCTTCCATTCATCCTTGTCATCAATCTTGAGGTTTGCTTGTGCATATTAAATCCCACTTTTATAGTAGAATTTATATATTCTTCTCTTGATACTCTGGGATTTTATATCTAATATTCTCAATTTCATCTAGTACCTTGGACAACCATTTATTTTATCTTTTTTATTGTACTAAAGAAAATTTATTGCCTAGAAAGAACAAGACAGATGACTGAATACAGTGGCCACTGACCTAGGTAGCCACTGTTTCACATGTAATGATTAGTCGGTTCGTAAAATAAATCTGCAACTATTTGCTCCAAAAGCTTGATATATAGAAAAACTAATGTACTGGACACAGTGCCAAGACGCGTCTGTTGCTACTTCATTACGAAAAGCTGTAGTTAAAAAGAAAAAAGGGTTTTTTAAGTGCAGTGAATGAAATTGTCGTCTTGATTCCTGGAATAACTGGTTTAACTGTGTCAGGTACCAGCCAAACCAAACTACAGCCTTGTTCTCTATTATGCTGCAGACAGGCCTGTAAACAAGAACTCGTTGTTGGGTAAATTTATTGATGGCAGCGACATGTTTCGTGATTCAAGATTCAAACTTATTCCAAGCATTGTTGAGGTAGCACTGCTTGTTTTATCTCAGAAATAATGGACTTCTAGAATGCTATGCTTGACATTCTTGTTGTTGTTGACGATTGTGTTCTCAACAACAGGGTTACTGGATGGTAAAGCGTGCAGTTGGGACAAAAGCTTGCCTGCTTGGAAAAGCAGTAACTTGCAAGTACCTCAGGCAAGACAATTTTCTAGAGGTAAGACATAACTTCTGGCATCGTGTTGGATACTGGTGACATTTATACAGTATCTGTTTCCCATCCATTTTCTGTTTGTTGATTGAACTAACTATTGAGTAATCTGGATTTCATTTTGTTCCGTTAGTTTGTAAACATGCACAAGTAGCTCATTGCTGACAGTGTATCTTTACCCATTATCTAGCTATGTCCCTACCAGTTTATTGGATGACTGCCTAGTCTAAATGTTTAAGTTGTTATACAGAAGAGAGCTTAGATATTTTCTGTCCCTAAAAGGCCCTACAGATGCTGCAATAGTGTTTTCATAAAGCCAAATCTCCGAAAATCTTTACATATATTGGTGGTGGAGAGAGTTGAACTTGGACCTCTTATTTCGTGCAGCTGCAATATCATGGACTTCATCTAAAAGCTTTAGTTGTTAGAAACGAGAAATATTAATAATTAATATCACTAACGCAGTTATCACCTTCAATATATTGTATTTCTGCGGAAGTGTTCTTGAAATTATCCAGTTGCATCTTGCATCTCTCGGAACCTATTTTGTGTGAATTGCAATTTAATGCTTCAAAGCGTGGTGAAGGCTTCACTCGAGTGTTCAGACCTGTGATACAAATGAGTGGAGCACTCTTTGCTGGCTTGACAGTTTGTGCAATTCATAAACATCTACCAGTAATTTTCGAATTTTGCAGAAAGAGTAAATGGAGGAGATGAAATGATGTTTGTACTTGTGAAACGAACAAGTTGAATAGGTTCAGCTGCCGCTGGGAAGAATAAAAAGAGGAGATGAAATGATGTTTGTACTTGTGAAACAAACAAGTTGAATAGGTTCAGCTGCCACTGGGAAGAATAAAAAATATGGATTAGTAAATACTCTCTGGAATTCTTAAATCAGAATGTCTAGTTAAATTACACCACCCCCATGAGTCTTGCAGACAGGACAGCAAAGAAAGGGATGCCTTTATAACTGTCATCTCTCTGATATCATGGTTTATTTAGTGCATTTGGTTGCACTAGATGATATATTTCCATGTGTCACTTGTTTTACTTTACATTTTTGCTTGCAACTTATTAGCTTTGAACTTTCCCCAGTATAGCTTCATTTGATCTTTAGCTCTGTGAAGCATTAATTAATTAGTCCTTCCTGCAGATTGATGTGGATATTGGTTCATCATCTGTAGCAAGGGGTGTTATTGGACTCGTCCTTGGATATGTCACGAGCATTGTTGTTGATCTTGCCATCGTTATAGAGGTCTGTAAATTATTGTTTCTTACCCTTGTCCTACTGCATTAGTATATGGGAATGCAGTAATCTCAAGCTTGAATGATGCCTTGGCTATTACATGCAAGATCTTGTTTCTCCACATAAAATACGGGTATTTATATGCTTGTTAAAGTTGATTTAGGTGTTTTCTGTTTTACGAATCTTACTTTTCAACTCTATCACTAGGAATGTGTGTGTGTGTGTGTAGTGAAAAAAGTTAATCTTCATGTGCATGCATGCAATTTCTCATTTTTGGGAAGAATGTAGGACAGAGGTTTGCACAACTTTCAGTAAGACTTAATAATTGAGCTTTCTCTTATTGCACTTTGTAAGCTTAGTTTTGCTTCAGAATCTGCTTACAAATCTTCAAATTCTCTAAATCTTCAAGACAACATGCATACTATTATTCACCGAGAATTTTACTACTCGATTATGATATATGTTTACGTCTCTGTATCAAGCGCAATTAACAACAATTTCCCCTATTTGACAGGCGAAAGAAGCAGCAGAACTCCCAGAATACATTCTTGGAACTGTTAGACTGAACCGTGTACAGGTCGATTCTGCTGTACCCTTAGACGAGTGAAGCGCCAAAGGGATGCGCCCCTGCACTTAATAGCTATTTGCTGAAACTGCGATCTTTATTTAGTCGCACTCAGAACATTTCTTGTATAATTGTATAAGCTTTTGTATTTTAAGATGGTTATCACATTCAACTTTGCGAGAGAAACCTACCGAGGTTTTGAGTTTGACCTTCTGGAAATATTAGGTATCATGTTTACAAGCTTGTGGGCTCATCTAGCAGGGGCAATAGATTCCAATTTCAGTGATTTTGTGATTTTTTATTTATTTTTTTGTTCTTCTTTTTTTTTTCCCCTCCCTTTTTGTGATAATGGACAAGGAAGGAGATGGTAGTGGCAACTTTCTACCTCCTTCCAATACATCATGTTCAAGCTTTCGTGTTCAGTTGTGAATGTATTAAAGTGAGCACTATGATTGGGAGAAATAAAGGAGGATTTATTGAGGAATTTTGGGATCCATTATCTATGGAACCAATTGGCGGTTTCTCTGGTGCTTCTAAGCTTTCGTGGTTTATAATGTTACTAATGTGTATGCACTCTTAAGTAGGGCGTGTTTGGCTAAATTTGTTAGGATATTTATGATTTTGAAGTTTAAAAGATGTTAATTTATCTCAGATATAAGCTTCTCACATATGTGATAAAATAATACAATGTAGTTTATAAAAGTTGGGTAATGATAATTTCAGGATAAATATTAAAAGGGTATTGTCATTTTTAAAATAAATGAGTTATCTAAAGAAGTTTTTGAAGAATTTAATACACTTCCTTTGACAACTCATAAGGCTTTTTTATCCAGAAAATTCACAAAGATTGCTCATCAATTATCAGAATGGCCCATGACTTAAAATAATAAAAATAACCTAAAGAAAAAAGCTGAGAGATGATTTGCATTCCTTTTTTGTTTTTTGCTTTTTTATTCTAGTTTAACAATTCTTTCTGTTAACTATATAAATTATAGAATTGCCATCAATGTTTCGAATCCAATGGTCATATTTTAATCATTCTCCTTAAAGGTCATCTTTTGAATTAAATTTTTGTATGATATAAAATACATCCACAAATAGTTCCCAAAATATTTTATATAACCTAAAGACCCTCTTAACAAATAAATTATTTTGTTCCAAAAGTCAAAACAAGTGATAGGCCGAAGCCTTTGAGTAAAGTGGCATCATCCTCATCTCAAGATTCTCCCTACAAGAGCAGGTTAGGGTCGGTCCACATGGCAAATAATTTTTAAAAAAATAATAAAAAAGAAAGAAAAATGAAAAAAAAAAAAAGAAAGGTAAAAGGAGGTGATAATGAAGAAGAAAGAAAGAAAATAATATTTTTTAAAAAAAAGTAATAAAGAAGAAAGAAAAATGAAAAAAAAAAAAAAAAGTAAAAGGAGGTGATAGATTGATGACTCTATATGCAATATTCTTTGATCTATAAAGTAAATCTTATCATAGATTTTGCCATGGCCACCATCTTCTTGTTAATGTCTTTATAGATTAAACAAATTATTAATTCTGGAAATCATGAATCATTTTGGTATTATAGCCATAGGGTTAGTATTAATCATTCTGGCCTCACATTCTATTTTTTAATAATTATTTATCGCAAGTATAAATAAAATATTTTTTTTAAAAAGGAACAAATTCCAGTGAAATTGGCTTTTCTCCAACAGTACAACTATATTTTATTTATACTTGCAATAATCATTATATATATTATAATATATTTATGTGATTGACTGTTTTTTTTTTTTATTGGGCTGAGGTACTGTTGATCCTTCTTTGCTTGGAGATTGTCTATGTGTTGGCCTCCTTTGTTTCTGTGCCGCTGGCAATCAGCCTATATTTCCGGCACTCTAAAGGACTAATTTGCCCCTGCAGAGGTCCAAATTGCAATTTTAAATTCGACTTAAGTGGCCAATTATAAAATTAGTGTAAAATTAAACCATACACTTTTCAATCATGCAATTTCACTCAAGTGCTCCTCGATATTTGTTCTTCTTGAAGTTGAATCCAAACGAGGTCAAAAACGGGACTATAAATAAGATTGGCATAATTACCTCGACATATTTGTGAGGTTAACTTATTATATTTATAACTCTTATGATTTGGAAATTTATAGTAATACCCACCCACTATTAATTTAGTTGACGTAAAAATTAATAAAATTTGATTTACAATGCAATCAGAACTTTCTAAAAATATAATATATTGACTGAAACATTGTAAATAAATAGTTTTTAAATATAATGTCACAATTGTTGTAAGTTTTTGAACCACACCGAGCACTCTTGGAATTAGGTCAAATCATAGGATATTAAATTACCTATCTTTTTTAGAGAGATAATTAATATATTCAATTTTTATATTATTAGATCATATCAATAACATTTGAAGATTAATGACTAATTAATAAAAACAATACTCAAATAAAGCCATTATTCACTAAAAAAAAAAAAATGCCCACGCATGCTTGGCGAAGATTAAATAATAATTTCATTGTTATGAGACTTGTCCTTACCAATTGGACAAGGGCTCATCGGCATGGTATTAAGATACTTGTCACTATATAATTTGTAATCCATCAAATATGCATGTTAAAATGTAAGACAACCAAGCCATTAATTTCCATTATTTTAAAGTTCATGACCGTCTTACGCAATGTTTAAGGGGAGCGCTTGATATGGGGAGAAGGTGATACTACGAAATTTCATTTCACCTAATCTTCTATTTGATCGATGAGATTCGGGTTACGGGTCGGCGAAAATTACTTCTGCAGCCACACTGTTTGGAAAAACTAGTCTAAATTATAGTCAGGACTTCGACACCATCAATTACTAATCCGTACTAAGATATTAGAATCTAACAAAATATATATTACCATTTTATCCCTAAAATATAAATGGCAAAATTCTTTGGTAGTCCTCCCTAAATGTAATTTGCACACATAATCCCATTTTGTATTTTTTATCAACAAGACAAACAAGATTTGGGGATATAGTAATCCACACATTTGTGTTCCTCAAATTAATTCACACCGGCCAACGTCATGTAAGTTGTTTAAATTTCCTATTAAATAGGGCTAAAGTTTTGAAAACAAAATAACAATGTATTGTCGGAAACTCCAATAATTTACACACGAGTGCAATACCTTTAATCAAGATAGACCTCAAAATTCAATTTTAGAAAGTATTACTTTAGGTTTGGTTTATCTTGACTAGGGTAAAAGTAGGTCATTATTTGTCGTTTATTCTTTCAAAACACAAATCTAACTTGGATTCCTAACGTTACTAAGACATGGGTTATGTTCGTTTTAAATTTTAAACCAGTCTTGTTATTGACATAAAAATTAAATACACTTTTTGACTGCAAAATCCAGTCCAACTTCACTGCCCCTTTTCTTTCTTTTTTGTCCCTAAAAAGGCGTGTTCTCAAATTTTCTATAATAGTGCATTTCGCTTTCAATTTCACAAATCCCCATGAGCTTAACATCTTTTTTTTTAAATCATATTTAGTATATAAATAATGTTTTTTACTATTGTTTTTCTTGATCATGTACTATTAAATAGACCCAAATATCATTTGAATTCTTGGTTTTACATAAGAGAATTTGGGTGCGTGAGATTTGCATATTAGGTTTGTTTTTTTTAAAAAAAAAAAGAAAATATTTCATTATCATTTGATTCAATTTGTAGAAATAAATTCCATGTTGACGTATAATTTATTTGACTATGAACTTGATTACCGTAAAATTAAAACAAATGAAATTTAGTGTTCAATCGTCTCAACTTTCTAGCCATTTTCTCCTAATTTAACTAGTCATTTGAGAAGTTGTCAAAGATTTTATCTTTAAGAAAATTATACGTCAAAAGATTTCATCATTATGTTCAATGAATTAAGAATATAAGCATTTCAGTTAGAGTATTATAACTAGGAATCGAGCTCGTTCATGAGTTCTTTTATTGTTGTATTTAATGTCAAAATAGTTATTAGGGTTAATTATGGATACCTACTTTGAGAGATAGTGTAATTACTCATTATATCCCATTTCTCTTTATAATTATAAAAACCTCCCCTCAAAAAATATTCTATTTACATGTTTGCCCTTTCTATTAAGATATTGAAATAAAACTACTAATTAATATCATGAAAAAATTTGGTTGATTTTTTTAATTTACCCTTTAACCCCCATTTTTGATACTTCATTAAATTTTTTATGGACAAAATTGAAAAGTATCCTACATTTTTTGATACTTTTCTAAGTTACTAAGGATATCTTTATCCATAATAAATTTAGAAAAGTGTCAAAAAAGTATGTTAAATGTTAAATTAATAAAATCAACCATATTTGTATGTAATATCAACAATTTTCTTTCGAAGTCCTAATAGAAGAGGGAGTCATGTAATATATATATATATATATTATCCAAGGAAAAATTTTTGCAATTTCAAAAAGGAAAAGAGTATAGTCAATAATTACATTATTTTTTAAGAGAGGTCATTGTAAATATTAGCCCTAGTATTTGTTATTTAAATTCAATGACTACAAAAAAGATCCTTCTAGTTTAACCTAAAGATCTATCTCAAAAATTAGGAAAAGAACAAATATATATATATATATTAGAAAAATAATCTTAAATATATATCACGCAAAGACAATAATAAATTTTATTGTTAATGTGACACAATTCTTGTATGTGGTATTGCATGCACTGATATCGGTATAATAAATGTACGTAGAACAGAAAAGGTGCATTATTTTGCATGAATTGTCATTGAAAGTTGTGCAGGAAAGATTGGAGTGCACGTATGTGGTTTGTGATTAGTGCAAAATCTGTCAGACTTAAAAAGAAAACTTTGTCATTTACTCATAATTAATGAGTATGCTTTTCAAGATTTTGTTGAATTATTTTGAATATTCAATGAGATTTGAGGGACCTAATCCAATTACATTTTTTAATTCGAGCCAAGCTTGACAAAATCCATTAACATATAGGGATGCTTAAAACAATTAATCATAATTTTTGATATATTGATTCATAGTTAGTTGCTTTATATTTAGAAGAAAAGTATTTGAATATGGGTTTTCAAAATTTAGTAAATTACCCCTCTTGAAAATTGGTGTAGAATTCATGTAGGAGTAGATTTTAAGATATTTTATTATATTCCCATATTTATATTCTTAAATTAAAAAAACAATTTTCCTATATGATTTTTATTGTTAATTATTCATAAAAGTATAGTAGTTGGAAAGGTGATTTTAGATTCTCTCAGAGAGAAAGAAAGGAGGATTTAGAGGAAAAAAAGAATCGAAATAAAATGCTATTTTAGTAGGTTGTAGTAACAATTTAAATAGAAAAGAGAAGAATCTCAAAGTGAAAAGAACATTTCTTTGCAATGCTAAATCCCTTCAAATCCACACATACTTGGATGAATTTCAATAATTTCACCAGAATTTCTCACAATATCATAATACCATGTCTTTCCACATTGTACGAGGGTCTTGAGACAATTATGAGTTGCTCATCCCCTCACTCTTCGTAGAACCTTTTAACGACAAAACCTCATATGATGAGTGTTGACAGGACAATTACCTTGATGTGTATGAGTTTTTTGTATCTAGCAATGGGCTTGGGCATTAACTTATATGTTCCTATATGTGAAAACCAGCATTCATGTGTCTCTTCCAAGTCTCTTGATTGAGTGCTTAAAATAATACTATGCCTTATCTCATTTTCAAAAAGTCAAAGTTTCTTAGATAATTTATAAGTTGTTTTACTTTCTCACCCATTGAATCACTAATGGTCATGTCTCTTCAGCTCTTCTCTAACTTTTTGACTAAAAGCTTATGATAATTTTAAGTTTTGTCCAAATTCGAAAAGACCGACATTCTTGAAATAATTTATAAGTCATTTCTCCCTTCTTACTCTTCAAAATATCTTGTAACTATACCGAGTGTTGCCAACATAATATATTGATATGGTTGAATATATGTTAATTGGCAATGAAATTGCGTATTGTCACAATACCTCCAAGTCCTGTCTTTCCAAAATAAATTGTATTATCTTCATCAAAAATAAAAAATAAGAAATAAAAAGAAAAAGAAAAATGAAAATTGAATTGAAAGAGGCGAGAAATGTGACCAACAAGAATTGATGCACTGCCATTCACGGGGTACAAAACAATACAATAGGTAAACCCTGTGACCCTATTTATTACCACATTAAATTTTTGCAGAGAGTTCAGAAAACAACATAAATGAAATGGCAGAGAGGAAAACAGTGTCGCCATTGGGGTAGTACACTTAAAACAAGTCTAATAGAATTAGCCAACTGTGGTTGATTAATCAAAAGACAGAAGCAAAGATCCAAAAATTAGTTTTGAAGTTATTTGTGATTGTGACACTGCACTTGAACAAAAGAAAGAAATGTCCACATCTTGTGGGTTTTAGCTATAAAGGCTCTATTGATGACAAAAGTAGCATATTGATGATGATCTCTTATATTCAAATATTTACTTGAACTATAATATTATGCCTCTAATTTCTATGAATCCCATGAGGTGCATGATTGATGATGACCATATTTATCGATAAACATGAGAGTTAAACTGTATTCATGTGCTGTCTCACTAATACTTGTTAATCGAAGTTTTGCAGTTTGAATAATAAAAAACTACTTAGAGTATCTCTATACCTACTTCTATTTCAAGTTCTTTGTTTTTACCACACACATCAGCAAAACAGTGGCACCCTGCATAGCATTTTCCTTATCCATCCCAAGATTTTACTCTTTATATTATTTTAATGTGTATGACATTATTCTAATATTTTAAACCAAAAAAATTAAAATTTTGATTAAAATACTGATTAAAAAAAATACAACCTTGAAGTCAAGGTTCTATATATGGAACTTTGTCCCAAGGTTTTATTCATGGAACCTAAACAGCATTGGGATGGACCTTCGCAAATGCTTTTTGGAATGCAATTTCATGAAATAACACCACAAAAAGCATTGAGGTGAACATGCTCTTATAATAATTATCTTATGTGAGATTAGACCAGATAACTATTGTAGGTTTAGAGAGCATAAAGAAGATGTAAATAACCACAAATTTCCACATTTAGTGTCAACAACGATGACCAAATCTATATCAAACAGAATACCCCAAACATATTTATGAATTCTCTAGCCTTGAAAAGCACATTTCAAATAATAAAAGGGAAGGGAGAAAGCAACAAAGTATAGACTAGATCGAGTTACTTACCAAAAATCCGATAAAGTTTGGAAAGTTTACAAGAAACTCCTCTCTTTTGAAATTACAAAGAACCCTTTTAACACTTATCTCTATTTCATACATTTCACCGGCCATTCTTCGTCATTATTAAAATTTACCTATTCATGATAAAGTATTTGTAATTTCAATAGATGAAGAAAGCATTTGTGATGGATCAAACTTAAAAGGGGGTTTGGTAATTAAAATGTAACCTACTATCAATTGATTGTACACAACCCTTCAAGGACCCTTTAGATCCTCAATTATGTATTATCCATGTGGGACATATCTGAGTCAAATACACATGGAATGCAAGTACTTAGACCAAAAATAGTTAGAAGACTGGTCAACAGAAATGGATACATACAAGCCATTATGAAGGACTGAACTTTTGTATCCTTCAAGGACACAAAAGGTATAGCTCATGATAAAGAAAATGAAAAGATAACTGCTTTTATCGTAATGCTGTCTTTACTTACTCAGTCACTGCTGCTATGCCCAATGACTCATTCTTTCAAACAACAGCTCCCCAAATCCCCACAAATTTTCTAGGTTTTTGTCACAGTCTTTTATATGTAGATCCAAATATATTCTAGCACTAGTTGGGCAAATGAAATGAAGATGGCCTTAAATTGGTCTGGAGGTTAAAATTAAGGATAAGTGTGGACGGTAACGGTGAGAATTTGACTTTGAAGCGAGTTCTGTGTTAAGTTTTGCGTTAGAGTTTTTTAAACTATGGAAAGTAGTGTAGAATTTAGAAATATGTTTGAATGGTTATATTTATGAAATGAAAAATGTTATTTCTTCAAATTATGATGATTGAAATCTTTATTTTCGTATATAATTTTATGAAAAGGGAAGCATCCAAACAAGTTTTGAAGAAGAACTTTAATTGTGCATCTCAAAAAGTAATCATAGTCAGGAACCGACTCTTGTTGTTGGGAGTTATTCTTAATTTTGTACGGTGTATCGAGGGTCTCTATTGTGTAGTCTTATTATAGTTCATATTGATAAATGATGTGTAATTCCTAGACGATGGATGCCACTTGATTCATATTGGAGATAGGTGAATAGTGAAAATCACCTTGCCATAAAATTTCCGCTTGTAACCTCAATGCTTAATACTAGGTGTTAATATGAGGTTGAATTTTTCTTGGTTAAAAAATTACAAAAAGCTTTAAGATGTCAACTCATGCAGCTCGAACATGAATTTGGAAACGAAATCAAGTTAGGGGTTATGGGGGATAGCAAAAACATTTGCTCAATGTAGTTTAATGAAGGTGATGAAAATATTTGCTAAAGTAAGATAATAAAAATTTTGCATAACAAATGTGATCCAAGATTGTTTATGTGTAAAATGTAATGTTCCAAAATACATGAGATAATGTCTCGAACTATTTATAAGGCATGGGGAACCATTAGAATACGTGGGTCAACCCCAACATATAATCCAACAGTTGAATCAATTCGAGTTATGACAAGAGACCTAAAATAAAAAGCACCAACCTATCAAATCATAATGGCTGACTTTAGTGACATTAAGGGATACTTCCACCAAAACCCTTAAAAATCATCTTACCTGAGAAGGCAAAAATCCAATGCCCATGAAGATTGTGCCATTATCATCAGCTACATCTACCATCATTATACTTTAGTTAAAAACACATGCTGGCAGCTATATTCCACCCCAAAAGTAACTCAAAATTTACCTTCTTTTCATAATGGGATTGATGAGAAATTGACTTATACTATACTGCCCACTTCAGAGTTAGGGTTCATGACTTGCTTCTAACCAAATTCTCCCTTGCAAAAGAAGATGCTCCTAAGATGAGAATGCCCATTAACTATTTGATATAATGGCAAACATCACTCTAATTAATTAACATTTCCTCTTGTCCCCTTTTGCTCCCAAAAGCAATCCAACAATATTCCCTTGAAATTACAATTATACCCTTTAAAAATTTTGAAACATTACAAGTAAAATTTCAAGACAAGAGAGGTGTAGTTATAATTACTCACCAGCTCAAGAGGTGTGATCTTGATCATGTATCTCCTGTACAAATGATAAGGGATATAATAGTAATTATTTAAATCTTAGGATATATTTTGATAATTATGTCAAAAGATATTGAAATAATTATCCCTTCGTATAATGGCAAACATCATTCTAGTTAATTAACAGTTCCTCTGGCCCCATTTTGCTCCCAAAAGCAATCCAATTATATTCCCTTATCAACTAAACCACTACATTGTCACCCCCACTTTTTCTGCAATCTTTCTTTCTCTAGTCCCCATGCATCATTCACACGCACATATCATAAGGTGGCACACACACAAACACACACAGTGTCTTTCTTCTACTGGGGTCTCTACCAGTTAGCACTATCTTTCTTCTGCACATGAAAAATGCAAGTTCCAATGGAGATTCTCAATCCCTTGTACTTCATTCTGCTAATGGTTCCTTTCATGGAGCCAGTATTAGCTTATGATCCTCTTTCATATGCTCTGTTAAGCTTAAAATCTGAGCTTGTGGATGATTCCAATAGCTTAAAAGATTGGTTTTTGCCTTCTGGAGTTCAGCCCTCGTCCCAAATTTATGCATGTTCTTGGAGTGGAATCAAATGCAGTGAAAATTCTTCAAAAATCATCAGTTTGGACCTTTCTATGAAGAATCTTGGAGGGTCTTTATCAGGGGAACAGTTTAATCTCTTTCTTGATCTTCTTGATTTAAACCTCAGTTATAATTCTTTCTCAAATCAACTTCCTGTTGGGATTTTCAATGTCACAAGCTTAAGAACATTAGATATCAGTAGAAACAACTTTTCTGGGATTTTCCCAAGTGGGATTTCAAATCTAGAAAATCTTGTTGTTCTTGATGCTTTTAGCAACAGCTTCTCAGGCCTTTTACCAGCTGATGTTTCTCAGCTTAAGTCACTCGAAGTGCTCAATTTTGCGGGGAGTTACTTTAGTGGAAAGATCCCATCAGAGTATGGTTATTTTAAGTCACTTGAATTCATTCATTTAGCTGGAAATTTTCTAAGTGGGCTTATTCCATCTGAGCTTGGAAATCTGAAAACATTGTCCCATATGGAGATTGGTTATAATTCGTATGAAGGTGGGATTCCAATGGAATTTGGAAATATGAGTGAGCTTATTTATCTTGATATTGCAGATGCAAATATATCTGGTCCAATCCCAGTTCAACTCTCTAATCTCACTAAGCTAGAATCAATTTTCCTCTTCAGAAACCAGCTCAATGGAAAAATCCCATGGGAATTCAGCAAAATCTTGGCTCTCAAAAGCTTGGATCTTTCAGACAACCTCCTTTCTGGTCCAATTCCAGACAGCTTTTCTGAGTTGAAAAATCTGAGGTTGTTGAGTTTAATGTACAATGACTTAACTGGCCCTGTCCCTCCAGGTCTTGCCAAGCTTCCACAACTTGATACTCTCCTTATATGGAGTAATTACTTCACAGGTTCACTCCCTGAGGACTTAGGCAGATTTTCAAAACTCAAACATTTGGATGTTTCAACAAATTATTTAGTTGGCGTGATCCCAAATGGTATATGTGCTGGAGGGGAGTTGGAAAAGTTGATCCTGTTTTCAAACAATTTCACCGGAGGGCTTTCACCATCTCTCTCAAACTGTTCTTCCCTCGTTCGAATTCGACTCGAAGATAACTCATTTTCAGGTGAGATATCTTTACCTTTTGGCAATATGACGCAAATTTCATATGTGGATTTATCAAGAAATAAGTTTACTGGAGGAATTCCTAGTGACATTGTTCATGCTTATGGGCTTCAATACGTCAATTTGTCCAGTAATCAAGAACTTGGAGGGATTATACCTGTTAAAACATGGTCTTTGCCTAATCTTCAGAACTTTTCCATGGTTTCTTGTGGTGTATCCGGCAATATTCCTCCATTTGAGTATTGTAAATCAGTTTGTGTTCTTGATATGCGAATGAACAATTTATCTGGCGAAATCCCGGAAACTGTATCCAATTGTAAGCAGCTTGTAAGAATGGACTTAGCTGAAAATAACTTGACAGGTTTGATACCAGTTGCACTTGCTAGTCTTCCTGTTATTACGACTCTAGACCTGTCCCATAATAGTTTCACCGGTCCAATCCCGGACAAGTTCGGGACCTCCTTAAAACTTCTCAACGTGTCCTACAACGATATCTCGGGTTCAATTCCTTCAAACAAGGCTCTCAAAGCGATGGACAGGAGCGTGTTTCTTGGTAATCCGAAGCTCTGTGGATCACCCTTGAGACGTTGCCACCATGGGATTTCAAATGGACTTGAACTAGGAAGCAGGAGAGCGCAAAAGTTAGCATGGATTCTCATACTATGTGCAGTCATAGTTCTATTGATCATGGCTGCAGTTTTCGGGATACTATACTTCAAGAGAGGAAACAAAGGCCATTGGAAAATGATTTCTTTTAATGGACTTCCTCAGTTTACGGCAAAGGATGTCTTGAGGAGCTTTAATTGTATAGAAACCATGGAAAACTTCTTGCCGGATTCAATCGGGAAAGTAGTTTTACCAACGGGGATTACTGTATCGGCCAAGAAAATCTTGTGGGACAAAAGTGAAATGAAAGTTAAGCTAGAAATCTTGATCAGGATTGGAGATGCAAGGCATAAGAATTTGACAAGATTACTTGGGATTTGCTACAACAATCATCTTGCTTATTTGTTGTATGATTATCTGCCTAACGGGAACTTATCAGAAAGGATCAGGATCAGGAGGGATTGGGAAACCAAGTGTAGGATTGTAACTGGGATTGCAAGGGCACTCTGCTTCTTACATCATGAGTATTGTCCAGCTATTCCACATGGGAATCTGAAGTCAAGCAACGTGCTTTTCGATGAAAATATGGAGCCCCATTTGGCTGAATATGGACTCGGTTCGATCGTTGAATCGAGTAATAGTCCATTATCATCGAAGATTCAGAACAGCATAGGTACATGCTCTATGCGTTTTTTATATTCATAACCAAACTCAACTATGCTAGTGCTTTTCTGTGTATTGCTTTCTTCGGTGCTGCATGATTGTAACATAACCAGTCTCTTAATTGTTCATAGGGGAAAAATATTTTGCCATGGGAATTGTTCGCGTTTTTACACTTCAGTACCAGAACTTTTTCCAATAACACATCTCCTTCTAGACTATGCATTTTTTTCACACTTACCTCTATACGACCATTTTTGGCGAAAAATCCGAAAAGACACCGCTACATGCCCGGCATGCCCTCCATCTGAGGGTGTTTTCGTCATTGAATTAATGGCATGGGAAATTTAGTAACTAGCACCATCTAAAGGCTGCTTCAGACATCCACATCCATTAATCAAATGGCAAAAATACCCTCGTAAAAGAGGGCATGCCGGGCACATGACAGCATCTCAGTGAAGTATTCTACTGCAATTGTCATATATGGGTAAGTGTTGAAAAAATGCATATTCAAGATGGTCATGTCTTATAGAAAAATGTTTAGCCAGTGAAGCATAGAAAAGCACAAATATTTCAAATGGTAAAATATTTTCTTTCCCTTGTTTATATAGTTTCAGACTTTAGTTTATGTTAGCTAGTCCATATTTATTTATAACATACTCAAAAAAACAATAAGATGTTCTTGATATTTAGAACTTTCTTGTACCCTTCTTTTTCTTCATACCTTTCTCAAAGCATGATAATACTTAAACAGGTCAATTCGAAACATCCATAATGGAGGAACTGCAGATGGATATATACAACTTTGGCGAACTTATTCTAGAGATCTTAACAAACGGCAGAATAACAACTTCATCGGAGATCACTCAAAGAGACGATCTCATCAGAGAAGTTGCTGATGAAAATGGCATCCAAGAGGAGGTCAAATCAGCTATTGAAGTTGCTTTACTCTGCACGAGAAGTAGGCCGGCTGATAGACCATCGATGCACGATGTGCTAAAGCTGTTGGACCGATCACCGTAAAGCATAAATAGGTCTGCCGTTCTGTTCATAAGATTTCAAGTTACAAAGAGTTAGTTAATCTTGGTGTTTGATTTGTTTGATATATTGATGCATGTTTGCTGAAGAAGTTTGCTGTAAAATAGGGAAATATAAGTTTTTTTTTTTTTTCTATATGTAAAATTTTGAATGGGATCTAAGTGATTAATGTAAATTGATTCTCTTGGTGTTTTGTTATTGATCAATCCTCATGTGGGGTGAAGAATGGGGGTTGCTTTATGTTATGTTTGGATCATTATAATGTTATTGACCATGAGGTTATGAGTTCGAACTCTAACGAGTGGATGTGGGCTTTTTATCTACCATATGATAGCTTTAATTTTACTGTATACTAGATTGTTTTATCTGTTATGTATTTGATCTTTGCACGTACTAAAGTATTCATATCAATATCTTGATAATGTAATAAATGCAACTGTTTCTCCCAAATATATATATATATATGTATATATAGGTTTTAGATGCAAAGAGAATTAATTTTTATCGCTAGGGGTAATGTGCTAATTAAAATAACAAAAGAGAGAATTCGCTAGTTAGACATTTCAATGAGGTCTTTCTATGCAAAATTTAACAGATAAAAGTGCAAAATTTAAAGCACAAAATTATGTGAGACACGAATCCAATGTGGATGAATATGATACGTGTATTTTTATTCTATATATGAGATAGAGTTTATTGATGAACTGCTTCTTAAAAGAAATAAAAAAAAATGGTAGGATTTCTTCACCAATCAAATAATCATAATCTTATCATATGGGATTGAAGGCAAGAATAAAGGTGCTGCAACAAAATGGCATATGTAAAAGAAGAGTATCTTCAACATGCATATTTTGCATCAGTGATTTTAAATGATCGAATGTCCTTTCTATGCTCTCATATGAACTGATGATCTTTTTCATTTTATTTTGAAATAGAACCGATGATCCTTTATTTTTTCTTTTTTCTTTTTTTTTCTTTTTTT
>JACFYI010003588.1:437055-447344 GCA_014898755.1 Handroanthus guayacan | reverse complement strand
ACTAAGGACGGTAATAATTCGGTTCAATACCTAAGTCAATCCTATGATTTGAAATGAGTCGAGAGTTTTGATATTATAGACTTGAGGATTCATTGTGTGAAGAAAAATCAAGATTTTAGTTTAGAAATCGTAATATAAATTCTTGGTTATCGAAACGAGGTCGGAACAAGTTCGAAAACACAAAAACGAGTCAAACATTTCCAAAATGGGCGCCTGAGCGCGTGTTTGGGCGCTGGAACGCCTAAACAGTAGGTTTTGGACCTGAGAGTGGGTGCTCGGGCGCTCAACTCTCTGGACTCTGGGCACTAGGGCGCTCATTTGGGTGCTTGAGCGCCCAAATAGTGGCCGAGGCCAATGGCCTGGGCGCCCAAATGGGCGCTTAAGCGCTCGGCCGAAATTTTTTTTTTTTTTTAATTTTCTGGGAATTCTACACAATTTTTCCTACAACTTTTGTAAAGCATGTTATATTAAATTCTAAGTCTAGATAGTTTTAAAAATTAAGAAAAGTAACTAAAATCCATTTTTTTCAAGTTTATTTGTTACTTCATTTTCTTTCATTTTCGTTTTAACTCTTCTATTTTTGTTCCAAATACATATTTTTGGGGTTTCTTTAATTCCATTAACATTTTCAAATCATTGTTTTGGGGTTCGAATGGAAAATTTTAAAGAAATGTAACCAAGTTCGATTATGACGTATAAATTCAATTTTCCTCGTTTCTTTTACTTTTATCACCAAATCATCCTCGTTTTAGTCCGTAGTCCCATTCATATTCTCAGTACGAGTATAACAAGAATATCATATGTATTTACAAGGCAATGATTTGAATTTTCAATATATCGAGCTCATGCTATTGCAACAATAATCAAAGCAATGATATTCAAATGATAACGAATGACATGCTCGAAGCATTATAACTCAACATAGCATGAGATTAAGACATAAAGGAACATATAAGCATGCCAACGAGAATAGAGGTTCCATAAGTCTTACCTTAGTCCTAAGTGGGATTAATAATGAGAACTCCGGTTTTGAATCGATCAACCGTATCAAAAGCCTAATCACACCATAAGTACATATGTTAAGCTCTAATATATCATGATCAAGGTGCTACGAACTTGATTAAGATTTACTTATCCGATGGAGAAGGTTGCACCACAAGATTTTCCTTAATTCTCTTTTGAATTCTTGATTTTTAAAGGTGCAAGTGTGGGTGTGAGTGGAGTGCCGAGAGAGTGAAGGAAAGAAGTTGGAATGTGTTGTATTTTTTTCTCAGATTTTTGGAAGAAGGTAAAAGTAGTGACTTGCAATGTCATGGCCTTTTATAGAGGGAGGAGTTGGTGAAGTTGGTGGTGTGATCATTTATTGGCATGGCTTTCTTTACCAATTAACATGGCCTCTCAACAACCAAGCATGGTTAGCCATGCATTCACAAGTCCCAAAATCTGAAAAAATGGTTGAGTGGGTACATATGTATGTATATAGGTGTATATCTTGTTCTTTTAAGAGTGTTTAGTGTATGTATATATGCACATATATATGGGCCGAAAATTTGGGGTGTTTGGGCTATCGTTTGGGCTGAAATGGTGGTAAAATCGAGGCCCAATCAAGAGAAAAATATTTGATCGTGCGATACGTGATTTTGGAATTGATTCGTTGCACGTTTTATAAAAATCGTCTTGTAAATTTTAATCAAGAAAATCTCGAGTGTTATATATTGTCATAGAGAGATATCAAAATAATATATTAACATTCTAATGTAAGTATAGATGGTCAATCTAGACTAGAAATGAACGACTATAAACTATGTTGTATAACTTACGTTCAAAAAATTAGTTCTGCTTAATGAAACTCACTCATTAGCTCATCATCATTGCTATTTTGTTACTAACAAATTAAATTATTTTAAAAAATGGTCTAAAACACTTCAATTGTAACATAAATCAAATTTAATATATATGAGACATTCACTTATTAAAATTTTAGTTGGACGAAATTTTCACCTATTGAATTTTGCTCATTTAATTGGATTAAATTTTCACCATGAGTACCAATTCCAACCATGTAAATGATCCCAAGAGGTCTCTCCCAAAAATATCTAAATAAATAAATAAATAGAATAAAAAAGAAAAAACCTAAGGGGAAATCTTGTAATTTCTGAAAACTAAAGGGAAGTATGAGTAATTTATCCAAATATGGGGGCAGATTTTCATAATTAATCAATAAATGCTGAAGAAAGAATCAAATGATGTACCTAAGCTGCACAAAATTGCCTAATGCCAAAGATCACGTGTTGGCACTTCATGCACGCCAAAAGTACATCTAAATCTCCCATACAAAAAATAATTAATACATTTACATTAGATAATTAATATATATTTCATATATGTATTAAATAAAATAAATATTTAATTTGTGTGTATTTTACTAATTATCATATATTGAATATAAATATATAATTTAATATAATGAAATAAATTTTTGGGTTACAAGTCTTTATTGGGTTGTGAGTGCTTATTACATTGAGTTAATATTAAAGAGTATTTTGAGTATATCGCTTAAAAATACTCGATACTTGTGAATATAATAATCATTATATATTTAACATATATTAAAATATAATGTATACTTGATGTGCGTGTATTTAATAATTAGAATATGATTAAGATATTTAATATAAATATACATAATTTGAACTACATCATCACTTTTTTTGTTCCTTTCTTTCTTTTTTTTTTTTTTTTGTTTCTTGGAGATACAAGTAGCATCTTATCAATGAGGGATTAAGGGTTGAGAAATTTTAGTATAAAAATGATTTTAAGATAATAATAATTTAGTTGGATCACTTTCACAATATATATGCAAGTGTGTATATCCATTCTACGTGAGTATATAAATTTTGGATATATTGGTGTTCAATGACGGAGCCAAACAAATGGTTTTAGGTAAATGAGAGATTTAACAGTGTCAAACAATTGAAGCAAAATTAACAATAGAGAGGGCAAAGTGATTCAATTGAGAATGCGAGGCAAAAAAGCAATTGTGGTTGAGTACAAGGGGGTAAAGTGGAATTTAATCCAATAAATTAGTAGATTAATTTTATTGGGTTGTTGATATTAAAAAAAAAAGTAAGCAAAAAAATCTAAAGATATAAATCACACGGATATCTATATTATACATAAAGCGTGTGCACGTTAAGTAGTTATTTTGATATGTTTTTCAGGAAATGGTTATAAAAAAAGAAAAAAAAAACCCTATTATAAGAGATAATAATGACATTCTTTTTTAGATTTTTTTTTGTTTTTTATTTCTTTCTAACTTTATTTTTTCCTCAGTTTCTAATTTTATTGTCTTCATTTTTATTTTTCATAATTGTTAGTTTGTACCTAAATTCAAACAAAAATATACTATATATAAAGTATGAGCACCTTAGGTAATTATTTTGGCATGTTTTTCAAGAAGTACACAAAAGAACCCTTTTATAAGAGATAGTGACAATATTTTTTTTCCCTTTCTATCTCTTTCTAATTTTATTGTCTACATCTTTATTTTTTGAACACGTTATTTATTTTATACCTAAATTCCAAAAAAAAAATAAAATTACAAAAATATTTTATTATTAAGAAATTTACAATTTGTTTTATTTATTATTATTTTTTTAACTTTTAAGTTTATAAAGTAAGAATTTAACACCACATATGCTAGTATATATAATGCCCCTATTAAATAAAAATAAAATATCTCCTTTGGCTGCTTGAGTTCGGGGGATAAAAAATTTACTGATGTCACAAAACGTCCAGCACACATTTGACAGATAACAATGTTTGTGCTAATTTTTCTTAAAACTGAGCCTAAACAAGTTTATGTCCCAATTTTTCACCTTTTATTCTTAAGAATAGAAGGGATGCAAATCTTCAAGTTTTTCAAATATACTCCCTCTTTTCATAGGAAAGGTATAGGCCGTTTGGATCCCACCCGTAGCGTGCAGGCTTTACTCTACCACACGATAGTTTATAAAATTTGCTTATGTTTACTTTACGTATTTGATCTTTAAAATAATATTTATTTAATGACATTAACGCAATGATTAAATATATTATATCCGCTTTTTTCGAGGGGAACAAAAAAGACTCAAGAGACATCACTTTACGTAGGCTAATAACCTTTAACCACATATTACCAATGACTTGGCAAAAATTAGAATAAATTACCACAAGAAATCATGGGAGACTAAAAAAAAAACCCTCCAATCAACTTTCAGATAAAGAAATCAATATAATTCCTAGATTATCATCTTAAATTTCGTCATAATAATTCAAGAATGAATTCTTGTCTCAATGTTCAAACCTTAAGAAAAGCATGTTTGAGGAAATAAAATTTGCGGAACAAATCGGATTCCAAATATAAAAATTGAGAGAATCATTTGGGAGTTATGGGATTTGGAATAAGCATATCAATCCCTTAGTCTTTGCTGAAGTCGTTTTCTGGAAGGGGTCTTTTCTCTTTCCTTTTCTTTTCTTTTTCTTTTTGTTTTTTTTTCCTTGCTTTCTTGCTTTCATTATTTCTTTCTTCGTCTTTAAGTTTTAGGAATATTAATAAAAGGGACGTACTTGGAAAAACATATTTATCATCACAGTATTATTATGAAAATAAACACAATATGATATATACCACAACAGTAATATTTCAAAAAAATAAACATGATGTTGTTAATATAAAATAATCATATCCTATTTATAATAATAATAATTTTATTTATCACACACTTTTTTTATTCATAAAAGTAAATGAGCCTTACTACACATAAATTTTTAATATAATATACTTCTATAGTGACGGGTTTCGAGAACTAAATAGACTAAAGCAAAAAAACTTTTTACAATAAGCATCTTATTCAATTGAAAAATGCATTTGACAAATGAAGTTAAATTATAGATATTATAATATTTCATTTAAGTTATTATATTAATTTAAGAAAACGAGAAAAATAAAAAAGAACAATGTTTTTTTAGGTGTAAATGAAAAAGAAAATTTTAATTAATAAATTTGTCTCCATATGGGAATTAGGGGTAAAATAATTATTATTTTTTGTTTATCAAAAGGGGTAATAATTACTTAGAAACAAAAAATCTATTATTTTGTAATTATCTCCGTATATTAAGACTATATGTATATATACGTAGACGTAGGCACCAGGCAGCATCTATATAAGCCTCTGACAAAGCTGAAGTAAAGTTCGTAGAAACCCAGGAGAACCATTTCTTAAGGCAGTTGTATTCACACTCAAAGCGCGAGTCAATTCCGGTCAATTCACTTGCTTCCGCCGGTAGACACCGCCGGAAGCACCGACATGGACGGCGGCGCCCGCACGACCTCCGTCCAGGAAACTGAGTCCACAGAAAATGGTATATATAAGCAGCTTTCAACTCTGTCTCTCAATGGTGATGAAGAACAGCTGATCTCTGAGGAGCCAGAGAAAGACCCCAGAACAATTGCTAGAAAGTATACTTTGTTTCCTTTCTTTTTCCTTTAATTTCGTTAATGGTGTATTGGTTATGTGTCATGCAAGATCATTTGCTTTTTGATCTCCTGATACTCATTTTCCTGGGTTTTTTGTTTGGGCGATGATCTTTTCCTGTCTGTTTCCAACAAGTTGTCTGCCTTTTGTTTTGGTTGAAAATTTGGTCTGAGTGAAAGGAGATAACAATGCAAGAGCTTAGAAGAATTTTCAGGTGTGGCAGAGCGTGTACAATCATTGAAGCACGCCGTGCAAGTGCAAGTTGTGTTTGGATGTAGGATGGCTGCACCTTAATTTGATTGGACGAAAATGCTATAGATTTCTCTGTGTGTGTATGTATCATGGATTTTTGGGGATGTTAAAGCCACCTTAGAGTGTCTGATATGTGTGTCTGCAAGAGGAATTTGGTTGCTACTGCTCAAAGCTAAGAAACCTGTTTCAAGTAGTGACTTTCAACTCAGCGAGGTTTACTTATTTGCTTCTTCACGCTCTTTTCAAATCAAAAAAACAAGAAAATCATCTTTGCTAGTTTGTGTTTTTGCAAGGTGAGAAGGAAGAATTTAGAATTTAAAATTTAAAGGATCTTGAAATAATTTTGCCTTTATCAGCACCTTTGAGTCTTTGACAAAGGGGGATGACATATTCAGTTTATGATAAGAGAAATTTTTGTTTACTTATGGATGGTCATATTGAGCTAGTCTTGTTTGCCATGCATTTTGTTTCTCTTCATTTAAATGCAAAAGAGGAAGGAGCTTTCAATTTGAGGATTTTTTGTGGAAGGATGATGAAAATATGCTTGAAGTGACTTTGAAATCGTTGTCTGTGTATAGTTGAAGGGAAAAATGAGAAACCTTCTGACAAATGAATTTCATCCTAGAAGTTAGCTGTAGCTTTGATAACTTTTATGAATCTGCTTTTCGTTCAGTTCATTTTTTCCTTTAATTTTTCTTATCTAGACCAACATTTGGGGTCTGGTTATCA
Source organism: Handroanthus guayacan (assembly GCA_014898755.1). Classification (NCBI taxonomy): domain Eukaryota; kingdom Viridiplantae; phylum Streptophyta; class Magnoliopsida; order Lamiales; family Bignoniaceae; genus Handroanthus; species Handroanthus guayacan. Next base: position 440,847 of record JACFYI010003588.1, on the reverse strand, counting down.
ATTCATGTAAAAAATTGCCTAAAGGGAGAGAGGGGTCGAAAGGGAGGGGGAAAAAAAAAAAAAGAAAAAACTCCTACCATCTTGATTTATATGTTGCATTATGTTATCTTAGTGATAATCAGTTCTATCACCTTTTTGTGAATATAACTTCTCTCAAATGGAGTTCTTATCTGGAATATGTGAGAAAGGAACATTGAGTATATTGCTGACATTTTTAATCTCACACAGGTACCAACTTGACCTTTGTAAGAAAGCCTTGGATGAGAATGTTGTCGTCTATCTGGAAACAGGTTGTGGGAAAACGCATATTGCCGTTTTACTTATTTATGAGATGGGGCATCTCATTAAGAAACCTCAGAAGAACATATGCATTTTTCTTGCTCCGACAGTTGCTCTGGTGCAGCAGGTTCTTTCACTTTCCTACACTCTCCAATTTGGTGTTGCTGATTGCCTCTATTGAGACTGCATTGAGCATTATCCAAGAAGTTTGTTTCATTGCTATCATATTATGGGATTAATCATTAACTAAAATACAATGGCTTATCCATTTTTCATTTATAAAAAAGCACTGTGTCTTGGTTTACCATAGACAGTTCCTTTGTTTGGAGAATATCTTGTGACCGTTTGCAAAGCAGTTGGCTGTTGGTGCCTTTTGCATGACCACCTATTGTATAACAATATGCATTCATCTATGCTGTTGTCACATTCTTTTGTCCTTTTGTTTGAACCGTGCCTTCATATGGGATTTTAATTGAAAGTGCAGTCAACTTCATATCATTGTTGCTTTGGCTTTATTCCAAGAACTCAGTATATTACATTTTTTTTCCCTCAATTTATAGGTTTTTTTTTTATCCAACTTCATAAGTATTTTCTCAACTTCATATCATTGTTGCTTTGGCTTTATTTCAAGAACTCAGTATATTGCACTTTTTTCCCCCCTTAATTTATAATTATTTCAGTTGAAATCACCTGTGATTTTTTCTTTTGGAAATGAAAGCAAGCCAAAGTCATAGAAAAGTCTCTTGATTTCAAAGTTGGGGTCTTTTGCGGAAGTTCAACAAATTCAAAGAGCCGCCGTGACTGGGAAAAAGAACTTGAACAATATGAGGTTGGTTGAGTTAATTGTGAGTTGCTACTGTACTGCATTATTTCTCGATTAACATTTATGATCAATTGTCTGGTTTTGTTTTTAGTTTTTTGTTTTTCATTTTTGTCTTTGACTTTGTTTTCCTTTGCTCCTTGATATCCAAAAGAAAGTCTCCCCCTAGTTTGGCAAGCGACCATGCTGAAATCATTCTAGGCTTTATTATTTTCCTGAATAGACACTTATCTCATCTCTCAGGTAGATAGTGAATGTAGAGTCAGTCTTCTTTAATTTGGGGGTCACCTGGGAGTCGCATGTTGGTGGGTGGACTTGCAAATTGGACTGAGGCTCTTCTGTACTCAGTAAGAACTTGTGATTATCCGCATGCGCTAGTTCATGCCAAATTGCTTTCAATGTGCAGGTCCTTGTTATGACACCTCAAATAATGCTACATAATCTATCGCACTGCTTTCTCAAGATTGAGATGATTGCCCTTCTGATATTTGATGAATGTCATTATGCACAACTTGAAAGCAATCATCCTTATGCTGAAATCATGAAGGTAAAAAATTGGAATCATCATTTATATTGGTCTGTAATGCATCACTTTTTTCAGTTTGTGTTGCCTAATTTTGAAATATGATTGTTATGGACTGTAGATCTTTTATAAAACGGATGTCGCTAAACTTCCTCGTATTTTTGGCATGACCGCATCACCAATATTAGGAAAAGGTAATTCAATGGTGTCAATGTGGCTTTTCAAGCATATTTCTATTTGCAAACTTGTATCATAACATGGATTTTTTGACATCTAAATCCAATTGAACTGCATTCTGATGTGAATCTGATATGAACTCTCCAGTTATCCAATTGCATGTGTTATGTACTTATGTTATATGCAAAAATCTTGTGAATTTTGATGCTACAGTTTACTGGCTTGCTTAACTAGGGTGTTAGAATCCCACGTTGGAAAAGTTTACGGGTTTTGGTCTCTTTAGTCTTGGACAGTCCTCACCTCACAAGCTGAGTTAGGTCCAAGATCCATTTTCAACATGGTGTCAGTTCAGAGTTAGACCCATCTTTGATGTTGGGTTGTTCAGTGTTCGTTTCATATTATTCCATGCTACAAATGTTCGTTTTTGGGCGTGTGTTGTTTGTCCTCCCATTTCATATTATTTCACATGCTAGATGTTCATTTATGGGTGTGTTAGAATCCCACATTGGAAAAGTGTATGGATTGTGGTCTCCTTATCTAGTCTTGGACAATCCTCATCTCACAAGTTAGCTCTTGGGGTTGAGTTAGGTCAAAAATTCGTTTTCAATGTAGGGCAAATAAGTGAGGTCATTATTAGTATAAAGATTTCTAAAGCTTTCATCCAATATAATAAGGAGCTGTAAGGCTGATGCCACACTTTAGGAGTCTTAGTTGCTAGTTTCAATGTGTGCACCATGAAGTAGGTGGATATGTTTGTGATTCGCTTTTCTCCTGGACCTTGAGTTAATCATCTAAATGGGATATACTTTTGAGTATAAGTGCAGATGAGGACTGTCTTTTGGTATGATCTATTTTCTTGCATCTGAATTTTAAGGTATTTTCACATATGTTGGGGTAATATCTGTTCAAATTTACTCATTGATCATGTAACGAGAACAAATTTACAGAATCAGTTGCTCTTCTGTTTAGTGTTTGCTGGGAGCTTAATTTCGCCTGTTGGTCTTTTGGTGTAGTAGTTTGTCTTGTCCTTGCTGAGATCCAATTTTCTGCTCTTTTTGACCTTGTATCTTCCAGTACTTTGCTATTGATGCCGGCCAGCTAATGGTAATCATCTGCCAAAAAAAAAAAAAAAAACAAAAAACCTCCTACATGGTTTCAGCCTTTCAGCACTTTTACACTCCATCAAGCTGAATCCTAGTAGCTGCATCAGGTTCATTGACTTGCTAAATGTATTTTACTATGGAACAATGTTGTGATGTTTTACTAAAAATAAATATTTTCTGCCTTACTTTCAAATAATTTTGACTAAGGTGGCACAACACAGTACAAGAACTTAACCTGTGATGAAGTTTCTCTAACCATCCAAATTCGGCTTTGCAAGGAAGGGGAAAAAAAAAAAGAAATTAAATTAGTGGAATAGTTTGATCTCTTAAATTCCTTTGTTCTTCTCTTTGGTTCTTGTTAGAATAAAATAAAAGGGAGAATATAAAATAGGAGCATTATGTAGAGAGAAATAGATAGTTGATTCATATATTGAGAAGAACCCATCTCTTATATATAAGGATGGGGTAGGTACAAAATATAGAAAGATTATATTTCCTAACTTAACAGATATGTCAGAATATTACGATTCCTAACTTAACAATATACTAAAATATATAATTTCTTACCTTAGGAGATATATTAGATCCTTACTAAATATATATCCTAACACTCCCCCTCAAGCTGGAGTATAGATATTGATCATGTCCAGCTTGTTACACAGAGTCTTAAAGAGTAGGCAGTAGCAGGCAGTAGGCAGTAACGATAACAGACTGCAAGTAGCAACGAGCAACAGACAGTATCAATAGCCAGATGCAGCAAACAGACAATAGGCAATAGCCAGAGACAACAGACAGATAGTATGCAATGGCCAAAGGTAGTAAACAGACAGTAAGCAATAGCCAAAGGCAGCAGATAGACAGCAACAACCAAGTAGTAGGCAGTAACAATA